>JAOPSE010001803.1:0-114157 GCA_029449295.1 Zea luxurians
CCTAATACAGATGCTTTAATTGTAGTTGATTATAATATACCCGCGTTCAAAAAATCAGGTGCATCAGTTACCTATATAGGAATTACTTTAAAAAAATCAGTCAATGGAGGAACAGATCAGGAATTAGATCAAGGATCTAGAAAGTTTACTGTACTGGCGGAACGTTCAGATTATCAATTGGCTACAGGTTCTGCTGTTGCAGGGAAAGCTATAGATCGTATTTCAAATAATACCAGTTCTTCTATCACCATCACATATAAACCTATGGGGTATGTAGAAACTAATGCTAATGGAGGAACTGTTAGTTTTGGAATGTGGTCAGATACTGCTTCGGGACAGCCCAACTATAACTGGGGAAGAGGGTCCATGACAACAACAAGCTATTTTAAAGCTTTGTAGATTATTTTTTAGGTACTAAACTTAAATACAATATGTGTAATCCGGAGAACGTTTTTATTTCTTCGGATTTTTTTAATATTTAATTTCAGTTTATAGTTTTCTTTTGTTCAAATTCTTTAAGAGAGCTGAAATAATACTTACTCCTATTTTTTTTTAAATAGAGCTTATCAACGATAGTATTTCCTAAAAAAGTTCGTTGAATTACTAAAATATTCGTCTTACAATTAGCAGTAATATTTATTGGAGCATTATTCCAGTAATTTGTAGTTTTTATATTTACATCTTTTCCCAGCCATTTATTTTCTTTCTTATCTATAAATAACCATGTGCTATCATTGCTTACTCTCTTGTGTAAAATGATATAGACATTTAATCTTTTATTCCATATTTCTATCTTCTGGGCATTAGCAATAATTCCAACTAAAATAAAATCGGTAAATAAAGGATTTTAATTTTTCTTATTAACATGGTTTTTAAATTCTTGAATACAGATTCAGTAAATTTTTTAGGTAGCTCAAAATCTTCCATTATTCGAGATTTTGTTTTGAACATTTTATTATGTATTTCTTATTATCTAATAACCTTTCCTGAACATCATCAAAGTTGTTTGTCTTCAAAGAGACATATATTTTTTTTGGTATCTTATATTGACATTTTTCAGTCATTAGCCTTTCACTTAAAGGATTTGTTCGTGAACTTAAAATACCCGTTAAAAACCAATCTGTTTTTATTTTATCGTAACTAAAATTCAATACATCAAAATCGAGGTACTTTGGTGTGTATGTAAATTTAATACGAATACTATTTTTTATTACATCGATATGTACACTTCCTGATTCCGCTTTATAGTTTGAGAAAAAAGATATTGTATCATTTTTCTTATTATGCTTTGCATATTCAAATACCAGTTTATTTGTTATTGAATCTTTATAAACCATGTCCTGATATGTATCTGAATTTAAATCCTTTTTAACAATCACCTGATATTGTGCATTACTAAATAGCGATAGTAGTATTAGCACAATTATTTTACTTTTTTTTAGAAGTACACAATTCATTCTTTTTCACTAAATGAATATACATTTCATCACATTCTTTAAATCGTACAAAAGGATTCATAGAATTTCCTGAGTTTTGAATAGAGATTGTATCATTATCAAACATAGCATTTATGCCATTCCCAAAATCCAGATAGGTTACCTGATCTTCTTTGGAAAGTTTTACATTTCCTTTTACTCTTTTATGCTTACTTATATTAAAAATAAAACGGTGGTTAGCATCTATTTTTAAACTGAGTTTACATATGGATTCACCGGAAGAATAATTGACTATAATATTTTGAGAATAGGTATAGTGAAAAATCAGTAATAATATAATAGTGAATAATTTAATCATCAAATTTTTCAATTTTAGATTTGTTGTTTGCGAAGTTTTGTATTCAAATCATATTACAACAAAAGCTATTTAAAACTTCATTATAAGCTATAGAAGTCTCTGCACTCATTCAAGAGTTTGAAACTTCTTCCATCATACATTTGTGTAATATTAAAAATATATCACTAAATATAGATAAAAAAACAATACCGAGGTCAGATTTTAATACAATGCGAATGATTACATTGTTGATAAAAGTGACAAAAAAGCCCCGAAACCGAAATTTCGAGGCTGTATTGAAAGAACAGGCAATAATTCTCATTACCTATTACTCATTACTCATAATTACCCTAGGTATGGGTATTTGTAGTCTTTAGGAGAAACAAAAGTTTCTTTAACGCTTCTTACGGATGTCCATCTTAGAAGGTTCATTTTAGAACCTGCTTTATCATTTGTTCCTGAAGCTCTACCACCACCGAAAGGTTGTTGTCCTACAACAGCTCCTGTCGGTTTATCGTTGATATAGAAGTTTCCTGATGCATTTTCCAGAGCTTTGTAAGCTTCAGCGATTGCATAACGATCCTGGGAGAATACAGAACCAGTCAATGAATATGGAGAAGAAGAATCAACTAACTTAAGAGTTTCCTTCCAGTCCTGATCTTCATACACAAATACAGATAAGATTGGGCCGAAGATTTCTTCTACCATACTTTCGTATTGAGGGTTTGTAGTTTCGATTACGGTTGGGTGTACAAACCATCCTTTAGAATCATCACATGTTCCACCGATAGCTACAGTAGCCTCAGAAGATTCGTTAGCTCTTGTGATATATCCTTTACATTTTTCGAAAGAATTTTTGTCGATTACAGCATTTACAAAATTAGAAGTGTCTTCAGGAGAACCGATTTTTATAGTAGCCATTTGAGCTTCCATTACTTTTTTCACATCAGCCCAAAGAGACTTAGGTACATAAGCTCTTGAAGCCGCAGAACATTTTTGTCCCTGATATTCGAAAGCACCTCTTACCAAAGCAGTTGCTACAGCTTCTACATTAGCAGACGGGTGAGCGATTACGAAATCTTTACCACCAGTTTCTCCAACAATTCTTGGATATGTTCTGTAGTTGTGGATATTGTCACCGATCATTTTCCACATTCCCTGGAATACTTTAGTAGATCCTGTGAAGTGAAGACCCGCAAAATCTTTGTGTGCCAATACTTTTTCAGCAGTTTCCTTACCATCTGTAAAGATCATGTTGATAACCCCTGCAGGAAGACCCGCTTCAATTAATACATCCATGATTACTTTTGCAGAATATACCTGCTTGTCAGAAGGCTTCCAAACTACAACGTTTCCTAACATGGCCATACAAGTAGGAAGGTTTCCTGAAATTGCTGTAAAGTTGAACGGAGTTACCGCAAAACAGAATCCTTCTAATGGTCTGTACTCAACACGGTTCCAGATACCATTGTCAGAAACAGGTTGTTCAGCATACATTTCAGTCATGAACTCAACGTTGAATCTTAAGAAATCGATAAACTCACAAGCAGAATCAATTTCAGCTTGGTGTACGTTTTTAGATTGTCCGATCATTGTTGCTGCATTGATAACATCTCTGTAAGGACCAGCCAAAAGGTCAGCTGCCTTTAAGAAAATAGCTGCACGTTGTTCCCAACCTAGTTCATTCCATGCTTCTTTAGCTGCCAATGCCGCGTTGATAGCGTCATCCACATGCTGCATACCACCCTGATAGTAAAATCCGAAGTCGTGAGCGTGATCCTGAGGAGACTGAAGCTGAACTTTGTTGTCTGTTTTAACTTCTTTTCCATTGATGATCATTGGAATTTCCACCTTTTCAGCCCACATTTTTTTGTAGGTATTGATAAGGCTTTTAACTTCCGGAGATCCCGGTTCGTATGAATTTACAGGCTCGTTTACCGCTAATGGTACTTGCGAAATTGCTTTTGACATATTACGTTTTATTATTTTTATTAAATTAAATAAGTATGTTGTATACAAATTTACGACAATTATAAGGAAAGAAAAAAATCCTCTCTGTTTTTGTCAAATAAACTTTATCTATGCGTAATCATTGATGTGTAATGATTTTTTAATGCGTTGTATTAAAAATAGTTGATGTATTTGATGAATCCATTAAATAGAAGAAAAAGATATGTGCTTTGTGAAAATTATTGGAATTGGGACAATAAAATAGTTGTCATAGTTCATCAATGACCTTTAAGTATTGTAAATAAAGGAATTATAACTAAATGTTAAAAATACGTAAAATTACGTTTGTTGCGATTTTGAACATTTTAAATATTTTTTTTGATAGCCTGTGATGGGAGATTGTTATAATTTTACATCATTATTTCCAGGGTATGAAAAAAAGAGTCGTATTTTTCTCTTTTATATTGTTTTTTTTAACTTTATGCACAAGTCATTTTGTACATAAGGCAAAAACTCAACCCTATTCTGATCTTTTATCAAAAATTCATCTTCTTCAACAAAAATCGGATGAACAGTCCCAGCCTGAAATCTACAGTTTTTCGGACGCACAGGATATTCAGGATTCCAATGATTGGGAGAAGGTAAAACTTGATTATTCCATACTTGCTCAGCAATGGTTGCACTATTTCTTTGCAAAGTATACTTTTACTGCTCCGGTTGCGGCCGTTCAAAACCGTATTTACATTACAGCACCAAGATACATTCTGTATCATTCTCTTCAAATAGCGGGCTGCTAATCCCTCATTTTTTAAACCTTTAATGATCCTTTGTGGTTTGTATCTTCTTACAGATACAGATCCAGGAGCATCATTCCTCATTGTACATTTTTAAAACTATCTATTTGCCTTTTCAGAAAGGTGAACAGGATACCGTTTGTCCAATTTTAAATAAACATACTATGCACTTAACACCGAGAGAAACGGAGAAGCTTATGCTATTTCTTGCAGGCGAACTCGCTCTAAAAGAAAGGCCAGAGGCCTGAAATTAAACTACCCGGAATCTATTGCACTGATCAGCCATTTTCTGCTTGAAGGAGCAAGAGATGGGAAAAAAAGTAGCCGAACTGATGCAGGAGGGCGCTAATCTTCTGACTAAAGATGATGTGATGCCAGGCGTGGCAGAAATGATCCACGATGTTCAGATTGAAGCTACATTCCCTGATGGAACGAAGCTGGTAACCGTACACAATCCAATCCGTTAATCCCTATTGATCATGATACCAGGAGAAATTTTTGTAAAAGAAGGCACTATTATCTGCAGTGAAGGCAGAGAAACTGTAAAGATCAAAGTAACCAACACAGGAGACCGTCCTATCCAGGTAGGTTCGCACTTTCACTTTTTTCGAAGTAAACAAGGCAATGAGCTTTGATCGTGAAAAAGCTTTCGGAAAGAGACTGAATATTGTAGCAAGTACAGCAGTCCGTTTCGAACCGGGAGAAGAAAAGGAAGTGGAATTGGTAGAAATAGGAGGAACCAAAAAAGCAATGGGCTTCAATAACCTTGTTGATGGACAGGTAGATTCTGAAGATCAGAAAAAAGCAAGCCTTGCAAAAGTTCAGGAGTTAAACTTTAAAAATCAGTAACATGAGCTTACACGTAGACAGAAAACAATACGCCAATATATTAGGTCCAACAGCTGGAGATAAAATCAGACTGGGAGACACTGAAATCATTATTGAAATCGAAAAAGATTTCACCCATTACGGAGACGAAGCCGTTTTCGGAGGTGGTAAAAACCGTACGTGACGGGATGGGACAGAATGTTACAGCCAAAAGAGATGAAGGAGTTCTTGACCTTTGTATCACGGGAGCAGTAATCATTGATCACTGGGGAATTGTAAAAGGTGACATTGGTATTAAAGACGGTAAAATCGTAGGGATTGGTAAAGCAGGTAACCCTGATACCATGGATGGAGTATCTCCTAATATGATCATTGGTGCTTCTACTGAAGTTCACGGTGGAAAAGGATATATCGTAACTGCCGGAGGTATTGATACTCATATTCACTATATCTGCCCGCAACAAATTGAAACCTCTTTATATAGCGGTATCACGACTATGATCGGTGGAGGAACAGGTCCTAACGACGGAACAAACGCAACAACAGTAACTCCGGGGAAATTCAATATGCAGAAAATGCTTGAAGCAGCAGAAGAATATCCAATGAACTTAGGGTTTTTCGGAAAAGGAAACTGTTCCGCAGAAGAGCCTATCGAAGAGCAGGTGGAAGCGGGAGCTTTAGGAGTAAAAATCAATGAAGACTGGGGTGCAACGCCGGCAACAATTGATGCGGCTTTAAAAGTAGCCGATAAATATGACGTTCAGGTTGCCATCCACACCGATACTTTAAATGAAGGTGGTTTCCTTGAAGATACCATGAGAGCGATTAACGGAAGAGTGATCCACACATTCCACACGGAAGGTGCAGGTGGAGGTCACGCGCCGGACATCATCAAAGCTGCCATGTATCCAAACGTATTACCAGCGTCTACTAACCCTACACGTCCTTATACGGTAAATACAATTGACGAACACTTAGATATGTTGATGGTTTGCCACCACTTGAGCAAAAACATTCCTGAAGATGTGGCATTCGCAGATTCACGTATTCGTCCTGAAACGATTGCAGCAGAAGATATTCTTCACGATATGGGAGTTTTCAGTATCATGAGTTCAGACTCTCAGGCAATGGGTAGACCTGGTGAAGTAATCACAAGAACCTGGCAGACAGCAAGCAAAATGAAGGAGCAAAGAGGTGAATTTAGCTGAAGATCAGGATAGCGGAAACGATAACTACCGTGCTAAAAGATATGTGGCTAAATATACCATCAACCCAGCGATTGCACACGGTATTTCAGAATATGTAGGATCTCTTGAAGAAGGAAAATTAGCGGATTTGGTAATCTGGAAGCCGGCATTATTCGGAGTGAAACCTGAAATGATTGTTAAAGGTGGATTTGTAATTGCTGCTAAAATGGGAGATCCGAATGCTTCTATTCCAACGCCACAGCCTATTATCTACAGAAATATGTTTGGAGCTCACGGAAAAGCTAAGTATGGTATTTGTGCCAACTTCGTATCTCAGATCTCTATCGATAACGGAACTATTGCTTCTTATGGATTGGAAAAAATGATCCTTCCGGTGAAAAACTGTAGAAATATTGGTAAAAAAGATCTTATTCATAACGATAAGACTCCTTTAATTGAAGTAAACCCTGAAAACTATAAAGTAACGGTAGATGGTGAATACATCACTTGCGAACCGGCAGAAACACTTCCTTTAACACAGTTGTATTACTTGTTCTAAGAAAAATCTTATGAATAAAACCTAACAGGTTTTAAAAACCTGTTAGGTTTATTTAACAGCAAAAAAGATTTATCAGACAGTATTTTAAAACAATTATAGAACTAAGTTTAAAATGAAATACTTTAATAAAACAGTTTTTTCTCTTGCTCTGGCCGGAATGTCTATGCTTTCAGGAAATTTAAGCGCTCAGTTTTTAGGAGGCCACAGGCTTAAAAGTGATGAAGATGGTCCCAAAGGGCAGTTTATGGTTTACGGTTCATTAGATTATTCTAAAATTACTACACCGTCAAGCAGCAGCAGTACGGTTTCAAGTGCACCGTTGGGAGTAGGGTACTTTATCAATAATAATGATCTTATCGGGGTTAATTATGCTTACTCGCAAAACACTGTAGATCATCATGTCATGTACAAACAAAATGAAGCTGGAGTTTGGTACAGTCCATCTGTAATGCTTGGAAAATACTTCGTTTTGATCGGACAGGTAGATGCTCACTACGTTTGGGGACAACAACAATCTACAACAGCAGATGCCATGCAGAATTTTAACGGATTCCGTCTTCGTGCCTATCCTTTGATCGGGATTTTATTAGGCGGAGGTTGGGCTTTGAAATTCAAATTTGCGGAACTGTCAATGCTTCAGACCAAAACCAAAGAAGAAGGTTGGACGAAAAGCTATGTCGCTGGAATCAGTGGTTCAACATTCGGGGTGGGTATTTCTAAAAACTTAGACTTCAGAAAAAAATCGGCTAAAAATGATAATTAATCAAACCATAGGCAATCTTACCGAAAACCCTACAGAAAAATATATCGACTATCTGGATCTGGAATGGTTTGAAACCACGAAAAGAATCCAACGCAAAAAAACCAGACAGGGAGTTGATGTCGCCATCAAATTTCTGAAAGAAGGACAACGTTTGCGCGAAGGTGATATTCTTTTCGAGAATACAGAAAAAGTAATTGCGATCAATGTTCTGGAAGCAGAAGCAATCGTAATGGTTCCCGGATCTTTACTGGAAATGGGAACGGTATGCTATGAAATCGGAAACAAGCATATTCCGCTTTTCATTCAGGAGGATAAAGTATTGCTTCCGTTTGAAATGCCTATGTTCAGATGGCTGGAAGCAAGTGGTTTTAAACCGGAGAAGCAATCTGTTAAACTGCTTAACCTTTTGAAATCTAATGTAGAACCTCATGGACATGGGAGCCTGGGTTCCACAATTTTTACTAAAATCTTAAAAATGGCTGCTCCAAAAGATGAATAATATGAACATCAATTTTTTATCAGGACTGCTGCACCTTGCGGATCCTACACTTCCCATCGGGGGGTATACCCATTCCAACGGACTTGAGACGTATGTACAGGAAAGGATCGTTCATAATGTAGACACGGCAAAAGAGTTTGTCCAAAATATGCTTCAGTACAATCTTAAATTCAATGACGGAGCTTTTGTAAAACTGGCTTATAAAGCAGCAGAAAAAGGAGATTTACAGGCGTTGATCAATCTGGATAATGAATGTAATTCAATCAAATGTCCTAAAGAAATTCGTCAGGCCAGCCAGAAGCTCGGTCTCAGATTAATAAAGATATTTAAAAGAAGAGAGAGCTTTCCTTTTATGGAGGCTTTTGAAAAGGCAATCCAAAATAAAGAAGCCAATTCTCATTACTGTATTGTGTTTGGAGTCTATGCTTATTTGATGAAAATTCCTTTGTACGAAGCACTTCTGGGGTTCTATTACACTTCTGTAGCGGGAATGATCACCAATGCTGTAAAATTGGTACCACTGGGACAGCTTGACGGGCAGGATATTCTTTTCTCTTTATATCCGGTCATGGAAAAAACAGTCTGGGAAACCATGGAACTGGACAGAGATATGGTAGGACTTTGTAATACAGCTTTTGACATCAGATGTATGCAGCACGAAAGGTTGTATTCAAGACTTTATATGTCGTAAAAAAGATACAAAAGGACAAATATATAGGATGTAAATATTTTTTGCTGAGTGTAACGCCTTTGCGAACGAAAAAATCTTCACAATCATTAAAAATCTTAGCACACTTAGTGTTAAAAAAAACAAAAACAAACAAAGTAAAATTTAGAAAAAATGGAAAACAGAAAATATATAAAAGTAGGGGTTGCAGGACCTGTGGGATCAGGAAAAACTGCATTATTGGAACGTTTAAGCAGAAAATTATTTGGGAAATACGATCTTGGAGTTATTACCAATGATATTTATACCAAAGAAGATGCTGAATTTATGGCTAAAAACAGTCTTCTTCCTCATGACAGAATTATCGGAGTAGAAACAGGAGGTTGTCCTCACACTGCTATTCGTGAAGATGCCAGTATGAACCTTGAAGCTGTTGATGAATTGGCTGCACGTTTCCCTGAAATTGAACTGGTTCTTATCGAAAGTGGAGGTGATAACCTTTCAGCAACTTTCAGCCCTGACCTTGCAGACGTTACGATCTTTATTATTGACGTTGCAGAAGGAGAAAAAATTCCTAGAAAAGGAGGTCCCGGTATTACAAGATCGGATTTATTGATCATCAACAAAATTGACCTGGCACCGCACGTTGGAGCTAGCCTTGAAGTGATGGAAAATGATGCAAGAAGAATGAGAAAAGGAAATCCTTTCGTATTTACTAATCTTAAAACAGATGAGGGGCTGGATAAAGTAATCGGGTGGATCAAAAAATATGCACTTCTTGAAGAAATTGAAGAACCGAATTTAGTTAGATAAATGGATAGTCGTTTAAATATTATCGCAGGATTCAAGGGAGGAGAATCATATGTGAAAGGATCTTTATGTCTCACTTACCTTTCAGAGTAGGTTTCTGTAGGGCAGAGAAAAAGTGACAAAAAGCTCTATCAGATGGTGATGAGCTCCTCTCCGGGAATTCTGGATGGAGACCATTACCACCTGCATGTAGCCATTGAAAAAGGAGCTTCACTTCAGCTGCAGTCGCAGTCGTATCAAAGACTGTTCAACATGAAAGATAAGGCCCTTCAGGAACTGAATGTAACCATGGAAGATGAAACATCTTTTGCCTACGTTCCGCACCCTATTGTTCCGCATGAAGATTCCAATTTTAAGAGTAAGGCCAATATTCATATCGGGGAAAACAGTCAGATTATCATCAGCGAGATCATTACCTGTGGACGAAAGCATTATGGAGAGGTCTTTAAACTAAAACGCTTCCAGAATATTATGGAAATCTACCACAAAAATAAATTGGTGGTTAAAGATAATGTCGTGATTCAGCCGGATCTGATTCCAATCAGCAGTATCGGTAATCTTGAGCAATATACCCATCAGGGAACTTTAATTTTCTACAGTACAAAGGAGAATGTAGACAAAAACAGGTTGATTGAAGAAATTGTTGAAGCAGCAGCTCAGCATCATGAAGACATGGAAGTAGGGGTTTCAGCAATGGAAGACAACGGATTTGTAGTAAGAGCTTTAGGGCATGGCGGGGAATTGATGTACAATTTCTTTGTGTATGTTCAGGAAATCCTTTGGTCTCTGGAGTAGGAGGAGAATTTCGGTATCCTTGTCAAGGTTTTAAACCTTGACAAGGATACCCAGACAGGTAAAAAAAATTAAGTAAAAAAATGGACAGTACAGTTTGGGCACTTCTTTTGAGCGCCGTTTCAATAAGTTTTATACATACAGCTTCCGGGCCGGATCATTATCTGCCGTTTATTGTGATTTCAAAATCCAAGAAATGGAGCGGAATGAAAACAGCCATCTTAACCGTTGTCTGCGGCTTCGGACACGTTTTTAGCTCCCTGATCTTAGGTTTTATCGGGGTGTTTCTGGGGTGGCAGCTCAATAAGATATCGTGGTTCCAGGATATGAGAGGGAATTTCTCAGGATGGGCGTTGCTTATTTTTGGTGGAGTTTATTTAATATACGGTATCATTCAGGCTATCAGGAATAAGCCTCATAAGCATTTTGATGTCATGGGTGATGATGTCTATGTTTACGAACATAATCACAGTGAAGTGGTAATGCCACAAAAAAGAATAAAAGTAACTCCCCTTGTACTTTTTATGATTTTTGTAATGGGACCTAGTGAACCATTGATTCCTTTATTATTCTATTCCGGGGTAAAACATTCCACGTCTGAAATTGCTGTTCTGGTAACTTCATTTACCATAACTACGGTACTGACTATGCTGGGAATGGTTCTTCTGGGACGCTACGGATATTCAACATTATTCAATACCGAAAAGCTGGAAAGATATATGGGAGCAGTGAGCGGTGCCGTTGTGACTGTCTGCGGAATAGGAATGGTCTTTCTGGGGTGGTAAAGAGGTTTGAGGGTTTTAGAGTAGGAGAGTGAAAATGTTTAAGGTTCAAGGTTTGAAGTTTTATGTTGCCATTTTTTCACTGATGACTCACTATTCACTTGCGAAGCAAAATTGACTATTGAACTTTAAGTCTACAGTGTCTCTCAACTTTCAGTCTATTATCTCTCATCTATACCCAATATTTCCAATCAATAATACAATTAAAAAAACTATGAACGAATTTTTCAAAAAATTACCTTTTTTAGATAACGTTTTAAAAGGAATCGGTCAAATCATGCTACAGGAAAACAGATGGACCGGGTTGTTGTTCCTTATAGGAATATTTATGGGAAGCTGGCAATGTGGTGTTGCGGTATTGCTTTCCACGGCAGCCGGAACTTTTGCTGCGATGAAGTTGAAATACAGTAAATCAGAAATTGATGCCGGATTATATGGTTTCAGTGCAGCTTTGGTAGGAGTAGCATTAGCCTTTCTTTTCGAAACTACATGGCTGATATGGATGCTTATTATATTGGGTGGGGCATTGGCTGCTGTTATCCAACATTTTTTTATCCAGAAGAAAATACCGGTATTTACTTTTCCTTTTATCATTATTACATGGGTATTGGTATTTACGTTACACCATTTTACCCATATTCCACCATCTGCGATGTTGAGCGCTGAGGTAGTTTCTACAAAATATGATGATTTCCTTACCTGTACCAATGGTTTTGGTGAAGTAATATTCCAGGGTGGTGTACTTTCAGGAATGATTTTCTTTCTTGCTGTTTTTATCAGTTCACCGATAGCTGCTTTATACGGATTGGCTGCTTCTATTTTGGGAGCAGGATTATCTCAGTTTAACGGCGAACCTATCAGAGAAATTCACATGGGGTTATTTGGTTTTAATGCTGTGCTTTCAGCTATTGTATTTTCAGGAGTAAAAAAAACGGATGGATTATGGGTGCTTATTGCTGTTTTTTTAACCATCGTTATCGATGATTTTCTGGTTGATAATCATTGTCTTGATGCAGTAGGTGGAGTATTTACCTTTCCATTTGTAGCCGGAACATGGATTACTCTTTTAATTCAGAAAGTATTTCGTAAAGCAAAAGGCTAGGCTGGGTTTGAGAGTGATAGAATTTGGGAGTCTTAGAGTGAAAGGCAGAATCATTCAACGTTTAATGTTCAGACTTGTTACCGTTTCAATAACAATTGACGATTCATATGCGAAGTGAAATTCACTATTGACAAGTAAGGTTACATTCAAATTCTGAATGCCTTGTCTATCGTCTTTTCGTCTATTATCTCATCTCTAAAAATTAATAATTTAACTAAAATCAAAAAATGAAAATAACTAAAATAGCAGCTGTATTTCTAATCATGGCATTCAGTGGAAAAATGATGGCACAGGAAGCAGAAAAGCAATTGCTAATCAAAGATTCAGATGACAAATTTCCTATTGCAGATGCATTGGTAAAATATGATCACGGAAACAATCATACCCATACAGGAACAGACGGTACATTTGCCATTCCTGTAAAATCCCTTCCGGATACATTGGTGATCAGCCGTCCTGGATATGATGAGGTAAAATGGGTGGTAACTCAGGATGACGATAAAAATAAAGTTATTTTTTTACAGCATAAGCCTTTTCAGATTTCTGAAGTGGCAATCAATCACAGCTCGTTCTTATCAGCCATTACAAAAGTGGATTTGAATAAATTCCCAGTAAACTCGGCTCAGGATCTGTTGAGAAAAGTTCCGGGATTGTTTATTGCACAACACGCCGGAGGAGGAAAGGCAGAACAGCTTTTTCTAAGAGGATTTGATGCCGATCATGGTACCGATGTAAGCGTAAATGTGGATGGAATGCCAGTGAATATTGTGTCTCATGCCCATGGACAGGGGTATTCCGATCTTCACTTTGTGATTCCTGAAACAGTTAATAATATCGACTTCGGAAAAGGAGCCTATTATATGGACCGTGGAGATTTTAATACCGCAGGATATGTCGATTTTCAAACGTACAATGGATTGAAAAACAGTATGATTAAACTGGAAGGCGGATCTTTTAATTCAAAAAGAGTCCTGGGAATGTTTAATATCCTTCATGATGATCTTGGAAGAAAGAATGCTTACATCGCGGCAGAATATAACTACACCGATGGTCCTTTTGATGTAAAACAGAATTTCAACAGGGTCAATATTTTCGGGAAATATAACCAATGGTTGACAGACAATGATTATTTTAATATTCAATTCTCGACCTTCAACTCTTCATGGAATGCTTCAGGGCAAATTCCTGAACGTGCCGTGGATGAAGGAATTATCGGCAGATGGGGAAGTATAGATCCTACTGAAGGCGGAAAGACATCGAGAACAAATATTCAGATGAATTTCAAGCACATCATTTCTCCTTCTGAACAGATTGATGCAATGGCTTTTTATTCAAAATATAATTTCAATCTGTATTCTGACTTTACTTTCTATTTAAAAGATAAAGATCATGGAGATGAAATTCAGCAGACCGACGGAAGAAATATCTATGGTGCTGAGGTAAAATATACCAAAACCTTTTCTCTTGCCAACAGTTCATTAAACTGGACTTCAGGAATTGGATTAAGAAATGATGATATCAATACCTTACAACTTAACCACGTCTATCACAGAGATTTATTATTAGACAGAATGTCTGATGTTACCGGAACTGAGACCAACCTTCATGCCTACTCAGGTTTAGTTTGGAAAACAGGCAAATGGACAATTAATCCGGCTTTGCGTGTAGATCATTTCATTTTCAATATGCATAACCTTTTGGATCCTGAACAACTACCATCGGGACAATCAAAAGAAGCGACAAGATTAAGTCCAAAACTTAATTTCTCCTATGCTCAAAATGATAACGTGATGTGGTTCTTAAAAACAGGAATGGGATTCCACTCTAACGATTTGAGAGTTGTCGTTCCGAATAAAAATGAAAATACCCTTCCGTACTCTATCGGTGCAGATTTTGGAGTAAGATTACATCCTTTCAAATCTTTGATTATTACCCCGGCAATATGGTTTATGGATCTGCAGCAGGAGTTTGTTTATGTAGGTGACGATGCGGTAGTAGAGCCTTCAGGAAAATCAAGACGTTTCGGTGCTGATTTAGGCGTTCGTTTCCAGCCATTGGAAAACTTTTATCTGAATGCGGACATCAATTATTCTCATGCCAGATTTGTTGAGGAAGAAAAAGGACAGGATTATGTGCCTCTGGCACCTGTAGTAACCAGTACAGGATCGGTAAACTGGGATTTTCTTGATGGATTCTCATTGGGACTTCAATATCGTTATTTAGGATCAAGACCTGCTGTGGAAGATAACAGTATCAAAACAAAAGCATATTTTGTGAATGACCTGATGCTTTCTTACAATCGTCAGAAATGGGGTGCTAATTTCCAGCTGAATAACCTTTTCAATGTAAAATGGAATGAAGCTCAGTTTGCTACAGAAACCCAGTTAAAAGGAGAAGCAGAACCTATTACAGATCTTACCTATACTCCGGGAAGCCCTTTTGGAGTGAGAGTGGGAGTGTATTATAAGTTCTAGAGTAGGAGGATTATGTGTTTGAGCGTCTGAGAGTGGGAGAGTTTGAGAGTAAATATATAGAGGTGAGTTTTCATTTTCAAATTAACATATTCTCAAATTCTCTGATTCTACCTAATAAATTTTGTATAACTTTAATTAATCATTAGACCGGATATGGAAGTATTATCCAATTTTCAATATAAAAAGCTTTTTCTACCGAACATCACGGAGAAAATATTAGCCAATAATGCGGATATACAGTTGTATCGGATAGAGAATTACCTTAAAGGAATTCTGATGCCGGTGATTCCATACCGTACCACATTTAATTTTATTATTTTCGTGACCAACGGGCACATCAAACAGTATCTTGAAAACAAAGAATACCATGCTGAAAAAGGAGGGGTAATCTTTATCAAACAAGGTACAATAACGGCCACAGTAGAACTCTCCGATGATATCGAAGGTTTTTTCCTTGCCTACGAAAATAATATCCTGTCTGAACAGGAGTTACCAAAACATAAGAGCAGTATTTTCTTTATGACTCCTTTTCTGAACCTGGATAGCCTGACTTATGGAACTATTACCCAGCTTTTACCCATTATGGAACAGGAGCTTTGGTTGAACAGTCTTAATGTGAATGACGTAGTGGTAACCATGCTTCACCTGATCTTAATTAAAATGTTGAGTACAGATTCTGATACACATCACAAATCAGCCACACGTCCCATGGAACTGTCTCTTCAGTTCAGAGATCTTTTATTTAAATATCATGTGGGTGAGAAAAGGGTAGCCTTTTATGCGGACAAATTATCCGTTACAGAAAGTTATTTAAACAAATGTGTTAAAGGAGTAACTCAAAAATCTCCTAAACAATGGATCAATGAGATCGATATCAACTACAGCAAGGCACTTCTTCATTCCAGTAAGGATATCGCTGAAATTGCTTATGAATTGAATTTTCATACCGCCTCTCACTTTACCCAGCTTTTCAAAAAAATTGCAGGAATTACACCGAAAGAGTACAGAACACAGTTTTTGCAGAATAGGATTAATGGGTAGGCTGGAAGCTGGAAGCTGGGAGTGGGAAGTACTTGTAGTCATTGTACTAACGTTCAGTTTTTTTAAGAGGATTGGGTTGTAGAGGATTTATTATGGGCTGGAAGATGGAGGCTGGAAGTGGGAAGAGCTTTTAGTCTTTATATTAAAGTTTAATCTTTTTAAGAGAATTGGGTTTTGGAGGATTTATTATGTGCTGGAAGCTAGAAGCTGGAAGTGGGAAGTACTTGTGGTCTTTGTACTAACGTTCAGTTTTTTTTAAGAGGATTGAGTTTTAGAGGATTTATTATGGGCTGGAAGCTGGAGGCTGGGAGGAGGAAGAGCTTTTAGTCTTTGTATTAAAGTTTAATCTTTAAGTGAATTAGGGTTTTACAGGATTAAAAACGACATTCATAACAATATCGTCTGCTAGAACTTCCATCTTCCAGCCCCATCTTCAAAACTTTATTAAAGCTCATTCTTCGAGTGAATTTACTTCAAAAAGTTAATAAAAATGGGATTCAAAACAATATTGTCTGCTAGAACTTCCATCTTCCAGCCCCCATCTTCAAAACTTTATTAAAGCTCATTCTTCGAGTAAGTTTACTTCAAAAAGTTAATAAAAATGGGATTCAAAACAATATCGTCTGCTAGAACTTCCATCTTCCAGCCCCCATCTTCAAAACTTTATTAAAGCTCATTCTTCGAGTAAGTTTACTTCAAAAAGTTAATAAAAATGGGATTCAAAACAATATTGTCTGCTAGAACTTCCATCTTCCAGCCCCCATCTTCAAAACTTTATTAAAGCTCATTCTTCGAGTGAATTTACTTCAAAAAGTTAATAAAACTAGATTCATAACAATATCGTCTGATAGAACTTCCATCTTCCAGCCTCCGGCTTCCCTCCCCAAAACTCTACATCTTCTCATTCTCCAGAATCTTCAGCACAAGCCTTTCTTCTTTCGTCAGGCCTGCTTTTCCGTCATTTTCTTCAATGATTTCAAGCTCGTCAAGGTATTTTTTAATCGTGTTGTTTTCGTAAAGGTTGATGACTAAAGGGTGTACATAATACTTCCTACATACCGCAGAAGTGTTACCCAGATGTTCTGCAACGATGTCCAGGGCTTCCTTTACTTTCTTTTTATATTCGGTATTGCTTTCGGCATATCCTATTTCTTTAAAAGCAATCAGGGCACTTACTGTTCCGGACCAGGTTCTGAAATCTTTAGCCGTAAAATCTTCACCACTTATTTCTTTAATATAGTCATTCACCATTCCGGAATCTACAGAATGACGGTTTCCTTCATCATCAAGATATTGAAAAAGTTCTTTACCGGGAATATCTTTACATTTCTGAACCAGTCTTGCCAGCCTTTTACTTCTGAGATCTACATGATGCATCACTCCTTTTTTTCCTTTGAATGAAAAGGTTATTTTCTGGCCTTTTACCTGTACATGCTTGTCTTTTAAGGTAGTCAGTCCAAATGAACCATAGAGTTTTTCATATATATTATTCCCGATGCGGATGTTGGTTCTCTGCATAAGGCTAACAATCAAGGCTAATATTTTCCGTTTTTCAAAATTTCTGATAGCAAGATCCTGCTCTATATGAAGCCGAATATCAGGAAGAGCATAACCAAACTGAAGCATTCTGTAAAATTTGGTATGATTTCTCAGAGCACTCCATAATGGATGATAGCGATACTGTTTCCTTTTTTTTACATCAAAACCTGTGGCTTGAAGATGACCATTGTCCAATGCACATATCCACACATTTTCCCAGGCAGGAGGAATGACCAGTTTATTGATTCTCGTGATTTCTTCCTTGTCTTTGATTTTTTCACCCTCTTTATAATAAGAATATTTTTTTCCGGTTTTCTTACGGGTAATTCCGGCGGTTTCTGCATCGGTGGTATATACAAGATGTACCGCCTTTGCAGAAGCTTCCGGGTTCTTCATGATTTGAACAATCTTAGATGGTTTCAGATGAGAAATAATCTCTAAGTCCGTATTCTTCTCCATAATACATGGTTAAGAGTTTTTACCCTTCGAAAAAATTAGAAATAGAATGACTACTATGATACAGACTAAAATAATTCCCCACCACATTCCGGCTTTAAAAATTGTTCCTACTGCTTCACAACTTGTTAATGTCAATAAACTTAATATCGTTATACTGTAAAAGCTCCATTTTTTCATAGTTTAATTTTTTTGGTGTTTATTAAATTCTAGTGAGGTCCGGTTTCCAGTTCTTGATGGATCTTTTGATTTCATCCCCTGAAATATTTTCGTGAAGAGCTCTATACAGAAGCTCTTTGAATTCATCATCATAGGCAAAACGAAGAGCAGCAATCTGGTCAAATCTTAACTTTTCAACCGTTTCATCTGAGCTGATGTTGAAAATCTCAAAGTAACGTTGACGAAATTCAAGAATGACCATCCGGTTCTGAAGCCCAAGGGCATAATGCTGTCTGGTCATCATTGCCAGATAAAAAAGCAGGAAAATTACAATGGAAAACAGAATCCAGGTAAGTTGGTTTTGGGAATCATTCCAGATTTTATATAATCCAAAGATCTCGAGTATGATCAATATCGGAAGGTATATAAAATGATGAGGTGGAAAAAATTTCCTGTGATTTTTGTAATTCTGCTGTTTCATAAGGTAGAATGCAGCAATAATCTTTCCAAAAATCTATAAAAATGATAATGTGGTAGTTTTTTTTAATAGAAATGTAATATTTAATTAAATATGTTTGAAATTCTAATGTTTTTGAAGAATTTGGTCTATAAATTTATAGGTAATTTATTTTTAAATTCCAAAAAACTAAAGTCTTCAAAAAAAATTGTACTTTTTATGATTTTATTTTCATCACAGATAAAATATATTCCACAGATTTTTTATCCGTAAATTGAGCATATGTTGCATATTTCTAACACTTTAGTTCACTTAATAAAGTTGTTAATGCCGCTGAATAAGTAAGTTCACTTTAGAGAAAATCGGAGATTTTCAAGAAACTTTTAGTGTATTTTTTATGCGTAAAGTTTGTCGCTTAAAAAAACTAAAGTGTTCAAAAGCTTTTGTGCCTTTTGTGGTTTATTTTTCCACAGATAAATAGATTGCACCGATTTTTTGCTTCCGTAAATTAAATATACTGAGTATTTTTAACACTTTAGTTCACTTGAGAAAGTTGCTAATGCCGCTGAATAAGTAAGTTCACTTTAGAGAAAATCGGAGATTTTCAAGAAACTTTAGTGTACTTTTATTCGTAAAGTTTGTCGCTTTAAAAAAAAACTAAAGTGTTCAAAAACTTTTGTACCCTTGTGGTTTATTTTTCCACAGATAAAATAGATTGTACCGATTTTTTGCTTCCGTAAATTGAACATATGTTGCATATTTTTAACACTTTAGTTCACTTGAGAAAGTTGCTAATGCCGCTGAATAAGTAAGTTCACTTTAGAGAAAATCGGAGATTTTCAAGAAACTTTAGTGTACTTTTTATGCGTAAAGTTTGTCGCTTTAAAAAAAACTAAAGTGTGCAAAAGTTTTTGTGCCTTTTGTGGTTAAATAATCAGCAATAGGACTCCGAAAATTACATTATCAGGATTCCAAATAATTATTACCGAAAAAATAACAGTTATTGTGGAAAATAGGGTGCTGGTTTAATCTTTTGACTTTAATTTTTTCGTAACTTTCGGTGTTTAAAAAAGAAAAGAATGACTTCAAAGGAAAAAGTTGCTGCGCTTCGTGAAGAAATGCAGAAAAATAATGTTGATGCATTTATAGTATATTCTGCGGATCCGCATATGAGTGAATACCTTCCTGAAGAATGGCAGGAGAGAGCCTGGTTGTCAGGATTTTTAGGTTCTGCCGGATTTGTGGTAATTACTAAAGATAAAGCAGGTCTCTGGACAGACGGAAGATACTTTACACAAGCCGCTATTGAATTGGACGGTTCGGGAATCGACCTTTTCAAAGACGGAATTGAAGGAACTCCCAATTATATCGACTGGATTATTTCAGAAATTCCAAACGGAGGTAAGGTGGCTGCGAATGCTTTAGCTGCATCTCATGCCAACTGGGAACTTCTTACTCAAAAATTTAATGCAAAAAATATTAGCCTTACTGATCTTCCGCTTTTACAACAAGTTTGGACAGAAAGAGGAACGCCATCCGCGAATCCTATCTATGTGCAACCTGTTGAAAGAGCTGGTCAATCCGTAGCGGATAAACTTTCTGCCATCCGTCAGAAAATGGAAGAGCAGGAAGCAACGGTTCATATTATTTCAAGTTTAGATGACGTAGCCTGGACATTAAACCTTAGAGGAAGTGATGTACAGAGTAATCCTGTTTTCCTTGGATATATCGTCATCACTAAAAATGATGCAGTTCTGTTTACAGGCCTTGAAAAAATGGAAGTGGAAGCCAGAAAACAAATGGATGATGCTTTCGTTAAAATGATGCCATACGAAGAGTTCTACACCTACCTGAAAGGCTTCAAAAATGAAACGGTATTGGTTTCTCCTAATACGAATCAACAAATTGTTGAAACATTAAAATCACACAATCAATTTATCAAAGCTCCGGTGCCTGGTAATCTGATGAAAGCTCAGAAAAATGAAACTGAGCTGGAAGGCTTCAGAAAAGTGATGGTAAGAGATGGTGTGGCTATGGTTAAATTCCTGTACTGGTTAACTCACAACGCTGGAAAAGAAGCCATGAATGAATACTCTATCGGTGAGAAGCTGAGAGGGTTCCGTGCTGAAGGAGAGAACTTTGTAGGAGAAAGCTTCGGTTCTATCATCGGATATAAAGATAATGGTGCCATTATGCACTACTCAGCCAAAAAAGAAGGCAGCAAAGAAGTAACGAATGCAGAAACAATTTTGGTAGACTCCGGAGGTCAGTACCTTGAGGGAACAACTGATATTACGAGAACTTTTGCCTTAGGAACAGCTTCTGATGAGTTTAAAAGAAATTCAACATTGGTATTACAGGGACTGATCCGCTTATCGATGGTAAAATTCCCTAAAGGAACCAAAGGAGTACACCTTGATGCTATTGCAAGACTTCCGCTATGGATGGAAGGAAAAGACTTTAATCATGGAACCGGGCATGGAGTAGGAAGCTTTATGAATGTTCACGAGGGACCTCAGAATATCAGAAAAGATCTTAATCCTCAGGACCTTTTGCCAGGAATGGTTTGTTCCAACGAACCGGGTTACTATCTTGAAGGTCACTATGGAATTCGTCATGAAAACCTTATTGCTGTAAAAGAGGCGGAAAAAACAATCCACGGAACATTCTATGAATTCGAAACTTTAACATTCTGCCCGTTCTTTAAAGATACTGTGGTAAAAGAAATTCTTTCTGAATCAGAAGTTGCATGGTTGAATTCTTATCACAAGACTTGTGAAGAAAAACTAGGACCCTATCTGGAAGGAGAAGTGAAAGAATGGTTCCTGGAATTGGTAAGTCCTCTGTAACCCAATAACTTCAATGAAAAACATTGAAATTTAACTATTCAACAAAATAATTGTTAGATAATTTAAAGTCCTGTAAGTGTTTCTTGCAGGGCTTTTTTTAATCATGCAACCGTATTTTTACGGATAAATTTTTAGGGATTCCCCTGAGAGGAAAAAACTAAAGGCAGTCTATCTTTGTCTCACCAAAACATCATTCATATCTTCATATATAACTTAGTAAATTCAAAACGGTAGTAAGATCATCTCATCCTGAGATGGTCTTTTTGTAGATATCGAAAAGGGTAAAAAGCGAAGGGAGTAAAGAAGAAAAAAATTAATTATTTAAATCTCTGTATTTTTTCCTATTCCCATCCCCAACGCTTCAACTTAAAAGAATCTCAATTATTTTTTATTTATTTTCGCAGAAAACAATCAGGAAGCATCCGTAATAAAAATGAATACAAAAGAGTATTTTCAGAATTTCAATTTATTTTCAGAAAATGAAATAGATGCATTTTTGCAACTTTTTGAAGTAAGGAAAGTGAACAAAAATGAATATTTTGTACAGGAAGGAGAACGTTGTAAGGAGGTCGCATTTATAAAATCAGGCATATTCCGTTCTTTTTATCAGGCTGATGACGGAAAAGATATGACCTACTGTTTCAGATTTCCAAATACTATGATGGCGGCCTATTCATCATTTATCTCCGATTGTCTGAGCAGAGAAAATATGCAGGCGATTACTGATGCAGAGCTAATGGTTCTAAAAAAAGAAGCTGTAGATGAGCTGGTAAAAGACAATCTTAACTGGATCAGGTTTTTAAAAACCATTGCAGAACAGGAATATCTCGAGCTTGAAAACAGGTTTTTTCAGCTTCAAAGAGATACCGCAGCTCAACGGTATGAAACACTTCTGAGAAATCATCCCGACTATATTCAAAATATTCCGCTTCAATATCTGGCTTCCTATCTTGGAATTACACAAAGGCACCTGAGCCGGATCAGAAAGGAAATTTCTTTTTAGACATTTGTCCTGTTTATCGGATCTTAACTGCTCTACTTTTGTCAAAAAAACATATGGAGCAAAATATTCTGATTATTGGAGGGAATGGTTTAGTAGGTAAAACAATCACCCGGATTCTTCAATCAAGAAATCCTCAGTTCAATATTTTTATTGGCGGCCGAAAGGGAGGGAAAACAAATAGGGACTTAAAGATTGATGTTACTGATCCCGGTACTTTCAAAACAATTACTGATCATAAAATTAACCTGATTATTCTTTCTGTCAATGATAAGTCTGACTCTATCCTTCAATTTGCTATAAAGCATCATATTGACTATCTGGATATTACCAAACCTACTCCGGATCTTGTAAAAGCATACAATATTGCACAGGGTCACGAGATGAACAGCAGGATTGTATTCAGTTCCGGATGGATGGGAGGAATCGTTCCTGGATTAGTGAATGCTATTTCAGACAACGCAGATGCCGAAGAGGTGAAACTTTTTGTCTATTATTCAGTAAAAGATAAAGCCGGAGAAAGTTCTGCGCATTTTATGGCAGAAAATGTAGCGGTTCCTTTTCATCGTTATCAAAATGATCAACCGGTTTCTATCCGACATTTTTTGGATACGGAGTCTTATGATTTCTCTTTTGGAATTGGTAAAAGAAGAGCCTATAATTTTGACGTTCCGGATCTGTATATCTTCAATAAAGTGGAAAGAGTTCCGGACGTAAGTGTAAAGATGACCTACAATTCAAAATTTATCACATGGCTGCTTGGTAGCTTTCAATATCTGAGGATTTTTAATATTTTATCTTTAAAGGAAAGGAGAATGATTTTTGGTTCAAGCGGAAATGGAGATCAGTCAGTGTTTGAAATTGTCGTTAAAGATCAGCAAGGATATAAAAAACTGAGCTTACAAAGTACAAAAGGACAGGCAGAATTAACCGCTTTGTCAGCTGTATTACACACGGAGGAACTGTTAAGAAATCCTCATGAAAATAAGGTGTACTTCAGCCATCAGCTTCATAATCCTTTAGCTTTATTGTCGCAGTTGAATTCTTATGAAACCATCCACATAAAAATTACACCATGAAAAAAATAACCATTATCAACGGACATCCCAATAAAGATTCTTTCAATTTCGGAGTTGCCGCTGCTTATAAAGAAGGAGCTAAAGAAGCTGGTGCTCAGGTCAGGGAGATAGTTATCAGAGATCTTGATTTTAATCCCAATTTACAGTTTGGATATCAAAAACGAATGGAGCTGGAACCGGATCTGGTTAAAGCATGGGAAATGATACAATGGGCAGATCATCTTGTTTGGATTCATCCCGTCTGGTGGGGTGGTTTACCTGCTGTTGCAAAAGGTTTTATAGATCGTCTTTTTCTGCCAGGAATGGCTTATAAATACAGGGAGAATTCCGTGTGGTGGGATAAGCTCTTAAAAGGAAAAACAGGACATATTATCACCACTTTAGATCAGCCGGGTTGGTATTACCGTTTATTCTTTGGAAGACCCAGCGTGAATCAGCTTAAAAGATCAACCCTCGAATATTGTGGAGTAAGTCCTGTTAAAGTAACTTATGTGGGGATTATCAGAAACTCAAAAGAGGAACAACGATCTCATTGGCTAAAGAAAGTGAGAGAATTGGGACGAAAACAAAAATAAAATATAAAACCTTCTAAGCTTGGAAGAGGAGGCTTGAAGTTGCTGTCTGATTCACCCAACGTTCAGATGAGCAATTTAACTTCCGGCCTCTTATTTCCGGCTTCCCATATTGTCTACAATCCCTTTTTTCCCTCTATCCAGTAGGCCTGAGACCTGATACATCTGGGAGAAACTCCTTTGGCTTTAAGAAATTTTCTTATCAGGGACATGCGGTTGCCGTTTCCTGTCAGATAAAAAATGATATCATCATGGTAAATCGCTTCTTTTTCTTCTCTCAGAAAATCCGTGAGGGCTTCTATCATTCTCATGGTGCTGTTTTTGGGACTGTGATATCCGTATAAATTCAATTGTTCCAAAGCAGAACATTCTTCCAGTTCATGAAGGCATACAAACAATGCATTGGAGTCTTCTGCAGCTTTTTTGATGGAAAGAGAACTTCCCAGTGAAGTTTCATCACCAATGGAAAAATGAATTTTGGAGTTCGGTTCAAAAAAACGTCTTCCACGAGGGATTAAAATTTTTATCGGATCACCAGGAGATAATTGCGTTATAAAATTACTCCCTACGGCTTCTATGTCATGGATATGAAATATGACATCAAAGGTTCCTGCTTCTTTATTAAAATTAAAAGGAGAATAATTACGAAAATCTCTGCCATTGATTCTTATCCCTATGGCGTAGGCCGGTTCATAATGAACATCCTGTAAATCTGCTTCAAAACGAATTTTCCAAAGCGTAGGAGTGATGTGTTCTATATCAATAACGGTACATTCTTTAAATTTTGAGGACCAGACATTCTCTACAGTGTCATTAATCCATTTTGGAAGGCTTGGCATAAATAATTTTTATTGCAAAGGAAGCTTCAAAATTAAAATATTGCCATAGCTGTTTCAGGGAATTGATTGGATATTTCGTGGTTGATGGTGAGAAAGGATGCAAAAGTTGGATGCTGGAAGAGCTTTTGAGTCTGAAGAGTAAATTCAGGTTTGCTATAGTAAGAGGGCTTAAGGTATAAATATGATTTTCTGCCAGTACTATCTGCTTCCGGCTTCAAACTTCCTTATCTATTCTGATTGCCTTTCCTGAATTCAGAGGGTGACTGATTTTCTATTTTAGAAAATAAACGGCTGAAATACGTGTGATCACTGTATCCCAATTCATAAGCAATTTCCTTTACCGTTAAATGGGTAAAAGCCAGGAGTCTTTTAGCTTCAATCAGTATCTCGTGGTGAATCCAGTGTTGCGCCGGTTTACCAGTCACTTCACGCACAACTTCTGTCAGATAGCCTCTGGAAATTGTAAGCATCTCGGCATATTCAGATGGACTTTTCAAGGTTTTGTAATTTTTCCTTATCAGAATTCTGAAGGCTCGGGTAAGTTGCAGAGAACGGTTATCTCCGGAAGTCTGAAAAGTATTTTCCTGGGAATACATAACCGCAAACATGCCTAAAAAAGCATGAAGCAATGATTGAACTACCAAAAAACCTTCTTTTGTAGCGAGCATCTCATCCGTATAGGAATCGTGAAGTACTGCCGCAGCGGAGTTGATTTTTTCAATCCAGCTTTTATTAATGGCCAGAGGCTGTATCCCTTCTAAAGATTCTTCGAAAACAGAACGTACAGCATCAGGTACCAGGTCAGCTTTTACAGCAACAAACCATCCATTAACCTCTTTCATCAGGATTCCCTGGTGTACCTGCCCGGGTAATACACAGAAAATGGTTGAATCCTGCGATTCAATAACGTTGAAATCTACCATCATTTTTACATGTCCACTTTCCATACAGGTGAAAATATAATGGCTGTCACGATGGATCCCTTTATCAATGAGAACATCTTCTGCATTATGAGTACGCAGATCCATTCTTTTTACGTGAAAACGGTGCCCCGAAATATCTTTTAAATCATAAGTAGGAATTGTCTTCATCTTTTGAAACCGTTTGTACAAAGCTACAATATATCTTTAACGCTGAGGTAGAACATCCGGTTATTTTGCCTTTGAAAAAGCCATTTTTACAGCAAGGTAGGTGAGTACACTCGCCATAAACCATTTCTGTACCTTAATCCAGACCGGATTACTGGAAAAAAACCTGGCTACTTTAGCTGCAGTAAGAACAATAATGAAATTAACACTGAAGCTTAACAAGACTTGCACTATTCCAAGTTCCAGGCTCTGAATAAGTACCGAACCATAACTCGGTTTAATGAACTGTGGGAAAAATGATAAATAGAAGACGGCTACTTTAGGGTTGAGAACATTCGTTAAAAAGCCAACAGTAAATAACTTTCCGGGGCTGTCATGAGAAACAGTGTGATCGATTTCAAAAATATTTTTACTTTTTGGCTTCATCGCCTGGTAAGCCAGATACAAAAGGTAAACAGTACCTATGGTTTTGAGTACGGTATAAGCAAATGGAACGGCTAATAGGACAGCAGTAAGACCAAAGGATACCATAATAATATGAAACATAAAACCACAAATCACACCCGTTAAAGAAATAAATCCTGATTTTTTCCCTTGTGTAATTGATTTTGAAATTAAATAAATCATATTCGGTCCAGGGCTGATAGCCAGGATAAGGGCTGCTATCATAAAAAAAGGAAGATCGTGAAATGGGATCATGGGGTAGAATTATTAAGTTTTTTGATTTAAAAGTAAAATGCTTACATCAAATAGCAAAAATAAATAAAAAATTACCCTAAGCGATCAGTTTATACCAAATTTTTCGGTCGTTTTTGTGAAATAAAAACAATGGATGTTTTTATGTAAAAGCAGAAAAGAAACAACTCTACATTAAAATTCGGAATAGCAGTGAAACTACCCCGAATGTATTTAGGTTCAGACAAAATTAACCAATTAATCCTGCTCCGGCAGCTCATGCCGTTTTCGCCAGAAAAAATAGGCGACAATCACAGCCGCTATAGGTAAAGCGATTCCGAATTCATCAATATAATAATTTGTATGTCCTGTTTCTGTGGTAAGCGGTGTGAAAATAGACTGAATAAAAAGATTATGGCTGGCATGCAGGAATACTCCTGTCCATAAACTCCCCGATTTTAAGCGTAACCAGGTGAAAATAAAACAGCAGGCAAATATCATAATCGTAAAACAGGTCAGGGCAAGCCACTTGGGTCCACCTGTATTATAATTAGAAAACAACAGCAGGGGATAATGGTACAAAGACCAAATAACTCCCATCCATAATGAGGTGGCGGTATAGGAATTAATTTTGGCTAATTGCGGGGTCAGAAAGCCACGCCAACCTATTTCTTCTCCCAGAGCTGAGCCTACGGATCTTACCATACCGAAACTGCTCATTAAAATAATGTATAGTACAATCGTTACTCCGTCAGATAATTCCCAGCCCATTCCTTTGCGGACTTCTTCTACAAATTCATGATTATAGAAACCTCCGGCTCCACTGATCCAGATAATCAGATAAGGAATAAGAGAATAGAGGAGTGGAATACAGTAGGCTAAGATCTGGTATTTGGTAAGTCCCCATTTCCAGCCCAACGATGAGATGGGAATTTTCCTGATATAACAAGTAAGAAAGGCTGCAATAGCCGGGCACCACATGACAATAGTAGCGTAAGATATAATTCCACCCCCTAATTTTCCGGTCCGGATACACATGTAGTAGACAGGAATACATAAAAGTAGGGTCAATACGAGATAGGTAGCCGCATTTTTTCTTATTTCCTCTTTAGAAACTGTAGTTTTCATAAATTCAATTTGTTTATTGGTGATAAGTTTTTATTTGTTAATAAATTTACGTTTATATTAAGTAATAACAATTTTTAATACCTTTATGTTACATTGAAAATGTTTTACAGAACAAAAGAGTAATTTTATTTTTTAGACACTGAAAGATAAACTCAATATCAATGGTATATAATGAAAGTTGACAACAACAATGGGATTTTAGAAAGTATAGCAGCAATTAACAATAAAAAGAAATATGTGGCAATATTATATCATGCTGGGTGCTGGTTTTTGCCTGTTGATCCTGGCAGCCATCACCTTTAAAAGCACCATTGCTTTTTTAAGAAACGGGGAAAAAGTTACGGGAACAGTAACCTCTTTAAGGGAAATAGATTCAGATGGAGTAGTATATCTGCCGGTCTTTACCTATCATACCAAAGACAATATAGCATATACCTTTGAACTTGCTGAAGGTACTAACCCTCCAAGCTGGTCCGAAGGTGATACAGAAGTCATTATATATGATCCTAAAGATCCATCAAAAGTAGAACTGTATACGTATTTCAGGATTTTTGCATGGCCTCTTATATTGATTTCTATTGCCTTGCCATTATTGGTCATTGGTGGAGGATACTTTATTGCAGAACGCTATTTACTATAGAATTTTTGAATACAGATCTCGGACGGTAAGTTAAAGGAATAGTTATTAATGATAAAATAAAGGAGTGCGTTTCATGCACTCCTCTCTGTTATTTTACTTTCTCTAAAAGATATAATTTTGCTCCGGAAAATGCCAGCTTAGGCATTAAATTACCTTCCAGCACCATTGTTTTATTGTTTACATCAATAACAGAAATATAATTATTGGAATTGTACTCAATATAGTTCTCTTTCTCTTTGGTTACCGGATTTTTTCCAAATTCCATGGAGTATTTTACCCAATCCTCTTTTTCTGAGCTGCAATGTACAGGCTGGAATTTTGATTTTTTAGCTTTGAAAATAATCTGATCATAGCTATCAGTACATTCTGAAGTGAAAGAGCTTTCAGGATTCTGATCCTTCGAGAAATCCTCAAAAGAACCACGATATACTCCTACTACTTTCCAGGTTCCGTCTAAACGGTCTTCATCTATTTTCCCTTTTGCTTTACTCACTGCCCAGCTGATGCCGTTAACAGTTCCTTTTACAGCCTTGTAACTTACATTTACGGCTCCTTTTACAACTTTTGCAGCGGTAGATACAACACAAGAATTGAGTACAAGCACTGCTGAAGCCAGAAATATCATTTTTTTCATATCATCAAGTTTTACTAATAAGCCGCGAAGATAGTATTTTTTTAAAGAATTGTATAAAGTGTTATACCTTAGTCGATTGTTGTTTTGTTGGTGTTGGTTTTCAAATGATTTTTTGCTGCTTTTAACTTGAACCATGCAAAATTTTCTGTTTTGCCAGGAAATAAACAATGCGATGAAATGACCGGATGTTTTTTCAAAACTTTTTGGGTTTAAATAAAGGTAAAAGTTAAAAAATACTTAAACCATATTGTTTTACCAGATCTAAAATCATGTGATATCCGGCAGCAGAATTTCCATGCTGATCCAATGACGGACTGAAAACTCCAATACCCATTTTTCCGGGAACACTTACTGTAATTCCGCCACCTACACCGGATTTACTAGGTAATCCTACCGTTCTTGAATATTCTCCACTGAATTCGTACATGCCGGCAGTAAGCATTTGGGATTCGATTAATTTTGCCACTTCAGCATTTTTATAGCTTGTATCTCCGTCAAAACGGGTACATTGATTGGCAAAGAAATAACCTATTTTAGCTAAATCCTCCGCGGTCACTTCAATAGAACATTGTCGGAAATAATTATCAAGCTGATCTTCATTTCCTGAAATAAGTCCGCTGTTTTTCATGATATAAAACATTCCGCGGTTACGGTGTCCGGTAGCTTTTTCAGACTCAAACACCGATTTATTGTAATCAATACTCGGGTTTTTGGTAATATACCTTACCATATCCAATACTTTTACAAATGGTTTTTCCCCATCTCCGGAAATTAAAGAAGTAGTAAGAATGGCGCCCGCGTTCATCATCGGATTAAGAGGTTTACCCATCGTTTCAAGATTGGCAAAATGATTAAAAGGTTTGTCGGTTCCGTAGTAGCCCATTTTATCAAACACATTAGCTTCGCCTTTTTCACTGACCGCAATCATCAATGCAATAATCTTTGAAATACTCTGCATGGTAAATTTTTTGCTGACATCACCTGCATTATATATTTTACCGTTGTTGTCAACTACAGAAAAAGCGATCGCTTTAGCGTCCATTTTTCCCAGTTCAGGAATATAATCGGCCACCTTTCCCTGGGTATAATAGGCTCTGTTTTTTTCAAGAATACCAGATAAGGTCTTTTCTGAAATGGGCGCAATCTCCGCAGTTTTTTGAGCGTAAGTCATTGTGTTTAACGAAAGAAACGTTGCAAGAACAACTCCTTTTGCGGAAAATAAAAAGCTATTTCTGATCATAAAAAATCTTTTTCAAATAAAATATTAATGTAAGCCTCGAGAAAACAAAGATAAAATATTTCATCTTCTGAGAGCTATTCTCCCTTACAATATCTGTTCCATCAACAAATAAATGATAAAAATACTTTTTGGAAACGTTCAGGTTACCCTAAGTGTAAACTTATATTCTGATGCAAAACCAGAAGCTTGAAGTATTCTCAAAAATCTATTAGCGAATAGTTATTTATTCTTTCTAACAAAACAGTCTTGTTTCTGTATTGATATTTGTTTTAAATAATATTTTAATACCGAGATTAGGATAGTGAAAAAGTATTTATATAATATTGATTAACGATATTGAATACTGACAATCGGTTGTCATCAATCATTTTTAAATTTACATTAGATTTTAAAAAGTAATGTTTATGAAAGCAAAAGAAAGAATGAAAATATACATCAATTCCGGCATAGAATGGAGAGGATGGCTTGAAGAGTACCATCAGACGGAGCAATCTGTGTGGGTTATCTGTAATACTAAAAAATCTGACAGACCCGCCGCAGGTTGGAGTGAGCTTGTAGATGAGGCACTTTGTTTCGGGTGGATAGACAGTACAAGAAAAACTATTGATGAGGGTTCATTTATGCAGCTGTTTAGCAAGCGTAAAGAGAATAGTACGTGGTCAAAAATTAATAAAGACAAAGTTCAAAAATTGATGGATGCTCAACTGATGACTCCTGCTGGTTATGAAAGCATTAAAACAGCAAAAGAAAACGGATCCTGGGAAATACTGGATAGTGTTGAAGAATTAATAATTCCTGAAGACCTGGAGGAAGCATTTGAAAATTATAAAGGAGCCCGGGAGTATTTTTCAGGTTTAAGTAAATCTTTTAAAAAAATGTTGTTGGCATGGATTGTTCTTGCAAAACGGCCGGAAACCCGTGCTAAACGTATTGAAGAAATAGCAAAAGAAGCTTCTCAAAAAAATAGACCTCAACAGTTCAGATAAAGAAGATGATCAGGATTGAAAATTTTGCGCTCTGTAATGCCGTAATTTTAATAATAGTGATTTGTAGTATTTTATATTGAAGATTTTATAATAATCATTCTTTTTGGCAATATTCGTTTTGAATCAGTACATATTAGCCTAAGTGTAAAAAAAATGGATACGAACAAGGTACGACGTTGCTGTTTTTATATATGACTTACCTACATAATTCTGTTTACATTAATAAATAACCGTAAAAAACCGAATAATAATCACAGGAAGAAATCAATAAAATAAAAAAAATAGTTTATTAAAATAAATCAAGTTATAGGGAGTATTTGAAATTTTCAAATACGTTTTTTTGCAAATTGTATAGATACTGTATGGAAGAAACAACAAATGTTGTTTTATTCACCATTTGTTATGTTGGTTGCGATAGTGTTTATTTTTAAATAGTAATTGTTGTTTTGTGTGATTTTATATAAAATAACAATTTTATTTTATTGATTTCTGAATTATCGATTATAGATATATTTTCAATTAGATATATGTCGAATACATTGATATAATTTTCACTGTATAGATTTCGCATTGTGCTAGGGTATCTGTGTAGTATGCTTTTTTTTTAGATCTTGCGTTTTTTTTCTTTGCTTTGTCTCATCAAAAAATTTATTAAAAACACAATACAGATGAAAAATAAAAAAATCTCTATGAAGAAGCTTTTGAGATGTTGACTGTCTGAATTATACCAAAGGTGTATAAATTAAAAATTCAATGTTTTAACTTCTGCAAGCCCTTATCTTTTAATTTTTAATCTCCATGGGAATATTTTGATCATATTCTCAATAAATTTTGTTTTTCTCTGCTTAAGCAAAACATCCTAATCAGGAAATTGAAAGTATAAAAAAATGAGTACAGCTCACACCTTCTCCTTCCCTCAATAATCATCTTTTAAGAAAGCCAGTATGAAAAAAAATATTTTGAGAAGGTGTGTTTATGTACTGAGTTGAAAATCAAACCGATTAAAAAATATAAACACAAACGTAAACGAATGGAAAAAAAGTATACTTTATCTATTAAAAATCTTACAAAAGGTTATTTTTTCTTTTCAGGTATATTAAGTAAGAAATGTGTTCTTCTACTTTTTATCTTAATGAGTATCTTCTTATCACAAAGTGTCTATGGTCAATGTGTAGTTATTGTTGATCCTTCCTCTGGACCTAAAAATTTTAATGGAGTAATTGTCACTGAAGGGGGAAGAAGTGGTCAGGTATCGAACAATAATGAATCGATGCAACAATGTTCTGGCGTATGGTCACAGCCAGGAATGCTAGTATTTGGAGCCTATGGAAATGGCAACTATTCATATACTTTTCAATTTAGTAAACCTGTAAATAATATAGTTTTCCAAATTCTGGATACTCATAAAGGCGAATTACATAATGTATCAACTAATGTAGGAACTGTATCTCTTATAGCAGAATGTAATACTCCAGAAGGAATACAAACCAGGCCATACCTTGGTATTGTCAGTAGTGGGGCAATTGTTATTAATGGTACCAATATCACTTCAACAGCACCTGATCGCGCAGGCACACGTGGTGCATTTGCTAAAATAAAAATAAGTAGTACATCGGCCTTTACCCGATTAACTTTTTCTGGAAATGGTGTTAATTCGGGTTATTATTATAATGGTTCTGCTTTTAACCTTTGTGATCAAAGTATAGTTCCTGCTCCGCCAACACCCACAATATCAGGAATTACCCCTTCTACACAAACGAGATGTTTTAATACTCCTGCTCAGAAAATAACAGTTAATGCTACCGGAGCCATAAGCTATCAGTGGTATATGAATACCTCCAATTCAACAACAGGTGGAACTATAATTTCTGGGGCTACTTCAGCATCATATACTCCTCCGCTTAATTCCTCTGTAGGAACATTGTATTATTATGCTGTAGTGACGAACTCATCAGGAAATACAACTTCACCTATTGCTAAGGTAACAACAGAAAATTGTGCCTGCTACAAACCCGGCATTCCGGCTACAGCAGGAAAACCAGCATTAATTACCAAAATAGGCATCAGTTCCCTGACAAGAACCCCTGCCCAGAATGCTGATAACTGGCCGGCAGCCAGAAAAGGAGGATGGCTGGCACTGGAAGCGAGAACCAAAGGATTCGTTCCGAACAGACTTGCTTTTAACAGGTCAGGAAATCCTGTGGGAATAGCTCCTGCGAATTTTGTGGAAGGAATGATGGTGTACGATACGACCAATAAATGCCTGAAAATGTATACCTCGAAGGATGGAGGAACTACTCTGGGATGGTATTGCATGACAACACAAGCCTGTCCGGATTAATGAGGTAAAATAGTAACAGTGGATTTCTGTTAGTCTAAAAAATAAAAACATACAAATGAAAAATATAATACAATTAAATATTCTATTGATCACTGGTTTATTACAGGCTCAGATAGGAATGAGCAGGAATAGTGTAAGCAATAATTCTGTTTCCTTACAGTTTGGTGATACTGAAAATAAGGGACTTATCCTTCCGTACGTCACCGATAAAAGCGGTATTTCAGAAAATGGAACGCTTTTGTACGATACTACAGATTTTAAAGTAAAGTATCTGAAAGACGGGGCATGGTTTGATCTGAGTGTTGATGGTACCGGAACAGCGGATCTAAGTACTCAGGGGAATGATAGGGTAGAACAACCCGGAGCCAAAATATGCATCAGTGTAGCAGATGGGGGGAAAGATACCACCAAGGGTATCCTGGTTCTTGCAGACACCAATAAAGCGATGATTTTGCCTAAAGTTTCCAGCCCGCATCTTAACATTATTGATCCCTCTGCCGGGATGATGGTTTACGATACCAAAGCCCGTCAGTTAGCCATATATAACGGAAAGGTCTGGTCTTTCTGGAAACCGTAATTTAAAATAATCTTCAGCCGTCATTAATTTCTATTTTCATAAGTTGTTGTTGGTTCACCTATTATTTTACGGCTGAAGTTTTATTTTGAAATGTAAAAATAGTTCAGAAAAAAATGATTAATGTTGATTCTGAGTATACTATTTTGTATTAACCCTATATTCCAAAAGTGGAATATAGGGTTTTTTGTATGTGAAGGTAGAGGTATCTTCATCGGTTAAAACTATCTTTTGAAGTAGTTAAATGGCAATTTTATGTAGTCATATTTGTAAAAATATAGTAATAAAACCTGCGAAAAAAACTAGATTTCATGGGGATTTGCATTTTGAAGGGTGGTAAGAGGTGCACATGTAGTATGTATTTTTATAGACCTTCATGCTTTTTTTCTTTCTTTTGTTTTAGAATTTAGTAACACACTTGAAGCACAAACAACAATGAAAAACATTATTTTAATTTCCCTAGAAAATTCTGTCTATAAAAATACATCTCTTATTCCATAGAATATTTTGATAGAACAGTATGGTAAGAAAATGCCATTTCGGCATTCACCTTTGATTTCCGAATAATATAGAAAGCATCCAATTCTTTCTTTTATAGACCTGTTGTAATTACAGAAATATCTATTAGCAATACCTGAGTCGTAAAATGGCATGGGGTATATTCTCACTTTTTCTATAGATCATTTATCTTAAAAGTAATAATGATAAACGATTGTTGAGCTGTTTCTTTTTTACTCTTTTATTATTGAAACAGTTCAATGATAGCTGTACAAATGATATTAACTATTAAAATACCAAAGAATGAAAAAAAAATACACCCAATTTATTAAAAATGAGACAGAACAATTTTCTGTTATTGGAAAAATGTTAGTTAAGATTTCGGGCCTTCTGATTCTTATGATTTTCAATATGTCTTTTTCATATAGGCTTTATGGACAGTGTGAGAATCCGGTCAATCCTATTAATGGTCCTCAGACTTTTAATGGGGTTACAGTTAGAGAAGTAGCCAGAAGCGGACTTGTGACCACAAGCAATGAATCCACTCCAACATGCGGAGGGATGGGTAATTTACCTATAGGAAGCTTAGCATTGGGAATGCAGATTCCTTATAGCTATATGGGAACGAATTATTCTTATACGATAGAGTTTAGTCAGCCGGTTAATGATCTGGTTTTCAATATAGGAGGTGTTGAGAGGAATGAAACCCATACAGTGTCGACTAATGCAGGAGTGACTAACCTTATAGCGGAATGTAATGAAAGAATTAATGTATATGGGACGACAATGACTTCATCAGGATATGCCATTACAACCGGATCAGGAAGAGGCAGATTTAGAGTAAGTAGTTCTTCCCCATTTACAAGACTGACTTTTTCAGGAAACGGTATGCAATGGATGCAAGATGGAGTTCTTGTAGCTAATGGTTCAGCTGTCAATATTTGTAGTGCAACAATTGTCTCAGCAATTCCTCCTGGTATTTCAGGAATTTCGCCTTCTACGCAAACAAGATGTATGAACACTCCTGCTCAAACGATAACAGTTAATGCCACAGGAGCTACAAGTTACCAATGGTGGGTTAACACAACCAACTCTCAAGCAGGGGCTACTTTAATTCCGGAAGCTATTTTAGAATCATATACACCTCCCAATAATTCCCCCGCTGGAACTTTGTATTATTATGCTGTCGCAACTAATTCAGCTGGGAGCACAACATCTCCTATTGTAAGTGTGGTCACACAAACTTGTTTAACAACATGTTATAAACCTGGGGTAATCACAGGAGTTACATTGGATAGTAATGTGGGAATTACTTCTTTGGGGAGAGCGGGAGTAAATGCAGATAACTGGCCTATGGTTCGAAAAGGAGCATGGTTGGTTCTGGAGTCTAAAACAAAAGGTTTTGTAGTCAATGGACTTCCATTTAATAGTCTGGGCCGACCTATCGGAATTCCTCCATCAGATTATGTAGAAGGAATGATGGTCTACGACACTAGCAATAAATGCATGAAAATCTATACCTCCACCGATGGTGGGACAACCTTTGGATGGTTCTGTATTGCAACACAAACTTGTCCTGATTAATTTAAAAGAATATAACATGAAAAATATAATAATAAATAATATTTTAATGATCATCTTTAGCATACCACTTAATGCTCAGGTGGCGATTGGTAAAAACAGTGTCAGCAATAATTCCGTGTCATTGGAGTTCGGGTCTGAGAACAGAGGGCTTGTTTTACCTTATATACAAGATAAAAGTAAAATTTCAGAAAAAGGTACTCTTATTTTTGATACCACTGATTTTAAAGTTAAATATCTTAAAGGAGGAGGATGGTTTGATCTGACGGTTGATACTACGGGAAATGCAGACTTATCTATACAAAATAATAAAGAAGAACAGACAGAGGCAAGTGTTTTTATTGGACCGGCTACCTCTACGAATGGTATTCTTATTTTACAGGATCATGATAGAGCTATGATTTTGCCAAAAGTGGCCAGTCCTCATTTAAATATTATTAATCCTGCAGCTGGAATGATGGTGTATGATACAAATGTACGTCAGCTTGCCGTATATAACGGAAAGGTCTGGACCTTTTGGAAGCCATAATATTAATCTTTTATCTCATTAAATACATTTATAAGTTTTTTACTGCCTGGTGATTTGGACTTTGAAAATGATTAATATTGATTTTTAATTGCATTTATTTTAATGGGCATCCCATATTCTGAAAAAATGAGTATGGGATTTTTAATATCAAAAAACAAATTTTCATCCTGGCAGTATCTTCCGACATATTCCGTATTTTTACAACGAATTTAAGAATCAGCCTTCTGATCGATAGAATATGAATAATACATTTTTGGGCTACGACCAAATTGAGGTAGTTACTACATTTTCCGAACTTGTGAAAAGAAATTTTTACGGAAATATAAATGCCATGTGCTGGAACAGGAATCTGGTTGGAGATTTTAAAGAAATAGTTTCCAAGCTTCAATTGAATGAAAATATAACAGAAATTTTTGCAGAAGATCTTTTAACTTTAAAACTATCAGAAAAGGGAAACTTAGCAAGAGAAGTTATTTTAAACGATTTGCAGTTACTGTCAGATTTTGGAGCTCTGCCTTCACTTAACTTACTTAAGAACTATGACAGGGACGAGGAATTTGATTTTATTTCTACTGATGTATATTCTTATCATGTCGATCGTTCTCCCATTGGAACTGATACTTTTTTGTGTACCTATTATGGTGCAGCCAGTGATATTCTTCCCAATAATCAGGTAGAACAGAAAATTCTGATACCAGAAATTCGTGAAAAACTTAAAAAATTACATGATGGTCCCGATGAAGAATTTGAAAGCTTTTTGAAAGAGTATTTTTTTGATCTGCATTATCAGCCCAAACCTGATGCCAGTCCGATCAATTTAGAAACAGGACATCTTTGGCGTCTGGCTGTAGACCATCCTGAGCAAAAAGTTTTACCTTGTGTTCATAGGGCGCCTGTTGAAAATAAAGATGAATATAGGTTGCTTTTGATTTGTTAAACAATTAGATAGTAAAATTTTCCCTACCTGATTTCAAAAGATCCACGTAATCGCATATCTGTACTTGAAGCACCTACCATTACATTAAACTTCCCGGGCTCTATAGTACGTTGCATATCCTGATTGTATAACTCGAGACTGCTTTTATCTATTTCAATAGTGACAATTTTCGTTTCACCGGGTTGCAGCAGCACCTTTTCAAAACCACAAAGTTCCTGAGCAAATACAGCTACCGAACTTAATTCATCATGAATATATACTTGTGGGGTTTCTATACCTGTTCGAATGCTTGTATTTTTAACAGAAAATGATACCCTTATTTTTTGATTGATGTTGTAATGGCTTGTATCAATGATAAGCCTGTTATATTCAAATGAACTATAACTAAGCCCATGGCCAAAAGGATATAAGAATCCTGTAACCTGTGCATTTCCTCCATTATCATCTACAGTCATCATAGGAAAAGTAAGTGGAATCTGCCCCGCTGATTTAAGGATTCCAAGGGGTAATTTTCCCGAAGGATTATAAACGCCTGTTATTACATCTGCTACTGCACGGCCATTGGCTTCACCGGCATAAAAATTTTCGATAATGGTGTCAATCTGTTTGTCTGCAATATTCATCGATGCTGGCCTGCCGCCCGTATGGATTAGAACAATCGGTTTTCCCAAGGCAGCCAATTTTTCTATTAACAAATCCTGTTTACCAGGTAAGTTCAGGCTAAGTCGGGATGCACTCTCGCCGACGGTCTTTTCATTATCGCCAACAGAAATAATAATCAAATCGGAACCAGAGGCGACCTGTATTGCCTCATTTAAGAGTTCTTGCTCGCTAAGATCAATAGGGAAAGGATATAGGTCACTTTCGGGAAAGTTTTTGTCTATGTGTTTGCACCCCTCTGCATAGGTCAGTGTTTTACCGGGGAGTGCAGCTTTCAATGCGTCATATAGGGTAGGGACTAACACCTTAACGGGTCCATAACGTGAAGATAAACTTTTTTGTTCTTTTGCATTGGGTCCAATTACAGCAATGCGACTATATTTTTCTGGTTGTAGGGGCAAAAGCCTCTTGTCGTTTTTTAATAATACAACACTTTGTCTCGCAGCATCCAACGTCAGATTTTTGGCAGTAGGATTATGTACTGCCTCGTCTACAATAGCAGCATCTTTATAAGGGACATCGAACAAGCCCAGCCGAAATTTTACCTCCAACACTTCACGAACACGTTCATCGATTAAACTAATAGGCAATATTCCCGCCTGGATACCACGTCGGAGTGCGAGTATAAAACGATCAGGAGATTCAAAACTGGTTTTTACATTCAACCCAGCGGAGAGAGCTAGTAATGCGGCTTGTACGGTATCAGAAGCTACATGATATTTATCTATCAGATCTTCGAATGCATGGCTGTCGCTGACTGTATAGCCTTTAAAGCCGAACTCTTTTCGCAATATATCAGTCAGGAACAATTTGCTGGCAATAATAGGGATGCCATTGTAATCGTTGTACGAGACCATAACACCCATCATGCCCGCTTCTTTAATGGCTCTGCGAAAGGTTTCCAGATAATAGGTCCGTACCTGTCGCATAGTCGCATAGGGGTTTGCCCGCACCCAGCCGTCACGGCCGCCAATAGGAATGCTATATATGGCGAAATGCTTGCCTGTAGAGGCAATACCTTGTGATTGTATACCTTTTACATTTTGCACTCCCAAGGTACTTACCAGGAACGGATCACTGCCGTAAGTTTCTTCTATACGCCCCCAGCGAGGATCGGTAGCCACATCCAGTATAGGGGAGTACACGTTGGTATAGCCGAGTGCATAAGCTTCCTGACCGGTAATTTTTCCAATCTCATACACCAGATTTTTATCAAACGTACAGGCTTGTGCCAATTGTGAAGGAAAATAAGTGGCTTTCATATGATTAAGTCCGCGAATACCTTCTGTTGTAAAATCGACCGGGATACCTAGTCTTGTATTTTCGATAAACCAACGCTGGATCATGTTGACTGCAGTCACATGATCCGCATAAGGAAAGGCAAATAAAGTATCTTTCCTTAAGCCGGTGAGTTGTTCGTCTATATTTGCAATGCCGTCTTTCCATATGCTATCCTTCCAGGCTGGTGTAGGTAATCTGTCTTTAAGTACAGCACCGTAGCCATATAATGTAGCGAGCTGGTTGGTTTTCTCAGCTGTATTCATTTGTTGCAGAAGGTCGGCAACTCGTTTTTCTATGGCTTGCTGAGGATCTTCATAAATGTCTTTTTTACCATTCTTATTAAAGTCGATCCATCCTTTTTTATAAATCAATTTTGATAGCGATGGAAAAACCAGCGATTCTCGTTGTGTATTTTTACCTTTTTGCTCACCTCCCTTGTACTTGTCGGTGACTTGTGCCAATAATGGGTGTAGACCAGACAGTATGATAAGAAGTACTAATAGTTTATTTTTTAAAAACATAGACGATTAGATTTACAGACAGTTAAGGATTGAAAAGTAATGAAAATTTCAATAGTATTGTTAATTTGTTTTGTAATAATGTTGATTTTCAGCTGTTTCTGTCAATGCGTTGAGCGTATATGAATAGTTGTTCCATCAGACCTAAATGTTTAATTTACTTGTTTTGTGCCAGATAACCTGCATCCTGTTTTGTGTGTAAGGAGTTCTGCTTGATCTTTTCCTGTAAATTTGGAATTTATAGGAAAAGATCAAATGATTTATATCGCTACATTTCTTCTATAAAATAAAGAAAGCGCCGTAAAACAGCGCTTGGTATAATCGTGGGTTTTTAGTAAGTTGACTACTTTCCGATACAAAATGTGAATCTCCCTAATAATAAGGGTTTTACCTAAATCGAGGGGCAAATAGTGTTTAACTTTTTTCCAACTATTAATAACTATATCTAAGTTACTAATTTTCATAAATCTAACCAAAAGATATATTTATAAATAATGATTATCTATAAACATACATTTGGAATTATGGTTTAATATCTTCTTTTTTCTGAGCGATTTTAAACAAAATACAAAACTTAAAAAAGTCTCACTATCAGCTATTTGTTGCCATTGAGGGACAAATACTCACAAACCAATAATATACTATACAAAGTTACGGATATTATCCATTATAGTTAGTAAATTGATTGATGAATTTCATTAAGTTATATTTAAGACTAACTAATCCAATTTTATTCAACAGAGATTCTGTTACAACTTACCTTAATTCGGATACTCTGTTTGCTTCCATTCTTTAGAACTTTGTCATACTTAAAACAATATAGTATGAACATATTTAAAATGTTAGTTATAACTGCCAGTATTGGAATGTATTCCAGTGGAATGGCTGCTATCAATGTAAAGCCCATTTCGGTTGCAAATTCTTTTAACTCGCTTATTACGAACAATATTGATTCAATTTCTGAACCAAATGGAAATTATAGCAAAATGGACACAATCCAATCCAATCAGACAATCATCAATTTAGCGGGTCAGCAGGTTCCTGTTTTAAAGGGAGGACTTTATGACAGATTCCGTTCAAACCCACCTTTGTCAGTAGTTGAAAAAGAAGCTCCTGAAATTGATCTGAGCTGGTTTAAAACTATTCAAAAACAGAAAAAAGAGGTTGGCTTTACAACATACTCTCCTAATTTCTATTACAGTAATAGTAGCATAACGGCAATATATACTGCTGATATGAAAATGCTGAAAAAGCTAATCCCAGCAGAAGTCCGTGATATTGTGAAACCTATTTCAATTACACCTGGACGTGGCTTGGTTGCGATCACAGCATATGCTTACCATTATTGTGATAATGATTCCTATAATGAGTTATCTATCTCTATTGTAACTACGAAACCAAATTCAACAAATTGGGGAGTATTTTCCCTCATGAATGAACTTAAGAATAAGAATCTTTGGGGGTATGTTCTGAAGCTTCCTGTAGACACAGAACTGGCGAGAGTTCGTGGGGTTGTTGGATATAACCTGCCCAAATGGTTGATTCCAATGAAATATAGTGATCAGGGGGAGATGATGAAGTTCGACTTTTATGATGAGTCCGGGAAAATAGATTTTTCGATGGGAGGAAAAAAACTGGCTATTGGAGATGTTCAACCGGATATTGTCCGTTCAAACTTTATTAACAAGGATAGGAATGGTCAACTGACTCACGGTTATACTGATGTCAGAGCCATTAAGAAAGCAAGTAGCAAAAAAAAGGATGACGTACAGCTCAATCTTACCAACGGGCCTTTATCCATGTTTATCAAATCATTGGATCTTGGTAAGCTCATGCGTTATGATTATCAGCCGGAATTCCAGGCGGCACTCTATACTCCTGAGTTAGCAGAAAAATCTAAATAAAGATATTAAAGAATTAAAAAGTAAAGCAATATGCAAACAATATTAGGAGCTAACGGTCAGATTGGCGAGGAGCTGGCGAGAGAGTTAAAAAGAAACTTTACCTCAGATATTCGAATTGTCAGCAGAAATGCACAAAAAGTAAATGATACCGATGAGGTTTTTCCAGCAGATTTATTAATTAAAGAAAACGCGATTGAAGCTGTAAAAGATAGTGAAATTGCTTATTTCACATTAGGATTGCCTATAAGTACATCTCTTTGGGAGGAGCAGTTCTCTCTCATTACCAGAAATGTAATCGATGCATGCAAGATTAATGGAACTAAGCTTGTGTTCTTTGATAATACGTATATGTATCCACAGGATGGCAGAGTTCTTACCGAGGATACTGAATTTGCCCCTGTGGGCAGAAAGGGAAAGGTAAGGGAAGAAATGACAACAATGCTGTTGGAGGAAATGAACTCAGGACAGATAGATGCGGTAATTTGCCGTGCTCCTGAGTTTTATGGTCCGGGTAAAACACAGAGTATTACCAATACAATGATATTTAATAAAATCAAAGAGGGGCAGCCCATTGAAATTCCACTGAGTACAGATAAGAAAAGAAGTTTGATCTGGACACCGGATGCAAGCCGTGCCACTGCATTGATAGGAAATACAGCGGATGCATATGGACAGACATGGCATTTACCAGTGGATAATAGTCACCCCACTTATGCCGAGTTTATCAGTCTGGTATCTGAAATTTATGAAAAGGAATTTGAGTTTACTGTAGTACCGGAATATATATTCCAAAAAGGAGCGCAATCCAGTGCTGTATTTGCTGAATTATTGGAATTACTGCCAAGATATGCTTGTGATAATATGTTTGAGGATGCCAAATTCAGAAGTCGTTTTCCGGAGTTTCAGACAACAAGTTACGGAGAAGGGATTGAACAAATCAGAAATGAACAAACTTCAATTAAAAAAAATCAGTAAATTAGCTATGTACAAATCAGAAAATCAAAATATGAAAACTCCAGAAAAGGTTTCGTCAATTAATATCCTGCATCAGTTTCTAGGATTGAAAAAACCGTCGAATCCACTGATTAGTGTGTTCAATTTTGATGATGTCAATCTGGAACCGGAAACGATCCTAAGTGCAATTACTACAGATTTTTATGTTATTGCCTTGAAAAAGGAATGTGCAGGAGGAAAGTGCAGATATGGACAACAGTATTATGATTTTGATGAAGGGATTATGTACTTTATTGCCCCTCATCAGGTACTCCAATTTGAAGATGTGCTTCTGAATGGTGTAAAGGGATTTGTTTTGGTAGTGCATCCTGATTTCTTTCAGGGATATCCTTTAGCATCGCAGGTTAAAGATTATGGTTATTTCTCCTATGCGACCAATGAGGCGTTGCACCTTTCAGAAAAAGAAGAAACCTCTGTTATAGATATCATTCATAACGTTGGAAATGAAATTGAAGGGAATATGGATGGCTTTACACAGGACCTGCTGGTTTCCAATATTGAGCTTTTGCTTAAATATTGTGACCGTTTCTATAACCGTCAGTTTTTAACGAGAAAAAAGGCGAATAATGATTTACTTACAAAGTTGGAAAACTTACTGGATGGTTATTTCAAAAATGATAATTTAATAGTCAATGGAATACCCTCAGTTCACTTAATAGCAAGTGAACTGAATCTAAGTGCCAACTATTTAAGCGATATGCTCCGGGTTCAGACGGGAAAGACGACCCAGCAGCATATTCAGAACCGCTTGATAGAGAAAGCCAAAGAATTACTTTCAACCACAGAATTGTCAGTATCAGAAATTGCTTATCAACTAGGGTTTGAACATCCGCAGTCATTTCATCGCCTGTTTAAAAACCGTACAACTTTTTCTCCTCTGGAATTCAGGGCCTCATTTAATTAATGAAAAGGTACTCTACCTTACGAATGTAATTAATATCAATAAATATAGAAAAGATGGGTGGTAATTATTACCACCCATCTTTTTTCTTTTTAATGGGTTTGGAATTTGAAATAAATTAGTAAAACAGAGATTCTGTTACAACTTTCCTTATTTGGGCTACTTTAACTTATCGTATGTTTTGGACCTTTGTTGTATAAAAATACCTATACAATGAGTCTTATCAAGATATTAATTATTGTTACCAATATCAATATGTATGCGAGTGGGAATTATCCTACCGGTCTGTGGTTGAGTGAGCTCACTCATATCTATCAGGCAGCAAAAGACAAAGGCTATGATGTTACCATTGCAAGTCCCAATGGTGGCAATATTCCTGTAGACCCTGAAAGCCTGAAATTTTTTACACTGGATAAAGTTTCAAAAAAATACTGGAATGACAATTCCTTCCGTGAACTGCTGAATAACAGCAAAAGTCTTAAAGAAGTGGAGAATGATAATTACGATGTAGTATATCTGGCAGGCGGACATGGAACAATGTATGATTTCCCTGATGACAAAACGCTCCAAAAAATTATTGCTGAACAATATGAAAGTGGAAAATTGGTGGCGGCCATTTGTCATGGAGTAGGTGGTTTGCTTAATGTAAAATTATCCGATGGAAATTATCTGATCAAAGGTAAAAAACTTACCGGCTATAACTGGTTTGAAGAAGGTCTTGCCGGTAGAAAAAAGGAGGTTCCCTTTAATCTTGAAGCGGGCTTAAAAAACAGAGGCTCCGATTACAGAAAAGCATTTATCCGATGACATCCAAAGTTGTAGTGGACGGAAACCTGATTACCGGGCAAAACCCATTCAGTTCAAAGAAAATGGCAAAAGTCGTGATCCATGAACTGGACAAACAAACTGCACAATCTAAAATCATAAATAATAATCAACATTAAAACAATCTAAAATGAAAAAATTAAAAATTTTGGCAATTGTAGTAATTATTGCTATAATTCTGCTCTTTGCTCCTGGCTTTTTCCTAAGTAAAGCAGTTGTGAACACAGCTTCGAATAAGGAAAGTGTACAACCGATAACCAACAATCCTAGCGAAAAAGATACGCTCATTGAGCTGGCAGGTCAGAAGATGCCTGTGCTGAAAGGCGGTTTGTTCGACAGGTTTCATTCCAATTCGCCTATGGATATCGTTGCAAAGGAAAGACCCGATATTGATCTGAGCTGGTTTAAAACCATTCAAAAACAGAAAAAAGAAGTGGGCTTTACCACATACTCGCCAAACTTCTACTACAGTAATAGCAGCATTACAGCCATTTACACGGCGGATATGGCAAAAATAAAAGAATTGATTCCGGAAAAGGTTAAAGGCTTGGTAGAGCCGATTTCCTATACGCCTGGAAAGGGCTTGATAGCTATTACGTCGTACGCTTACCATTACTGCGATAATGATTTTTATAACGAATTGTCCATCTCCATCGTAACGACAAAACCGGGTAAAAGCAACTGGGGACTGATTTCGCTGATGGGGGAACTCAATGATCAGAACCTATGGGGTTATGTGTTGAAACTGCCTGTAAATACAGAACTGGCAAGAGTGAGAGGCGTATATGGTTACAATTTGCCAAAATGGTTGATTCCTATCGACTATACTAACGAAGGTAATAGCCTGACGTTCAATTACTATGATGAAAAAGGTAATTTCGACTTTTCAATGGCAGGGAAAAAACTGGATGTTTCAACTTCAACACCTGAAATTACCCGTTCCAATTTCATCAATCTGAATAAGCAAGGACAACTGACGCACGGTTATACCGATGTTCGTGCCATAAAGAAAGCAAGCAGCAAAAGTGCTGAAGACATTCAATTAAACTTGTCTGATGGTCCTTTGTCAACCTTTATTAAATCATTAGGTTTAAGTAAACTGGTTAAGTACGATTATCAGCCGGAGTTTCAGGCCGCATTATATACACCAGAACTGGTGAAGGAAAAAAATAAATAATCCAATAACTCCTAAAATTAAAGCAATGGATTTTGATACAATATTCCAATCGCAAAAAGCATTTTTCAATACACATCAGACAAAAGACATAACTTTTCGTAAGGAAACATTGAAAAAGCTTAAAACCATTCTGAAAAAGAATGAAAATCGTATGTACGATGCAATCTATAAAGATTTTAGAAAAGGAAAATTCGATACATTTTTAACGGAATTAAATCTCATTTACAATGAAATCGATTTTTTTCTGAAAAATCTTGATAAGCTCAGCAAGCCCAAAAAAGTAAAAACACCACTGAATTTACAGCCTGGAAACAGTCATATTCATTATGATGCTTTGGGGGTAACACTGGTCATTGGGGCATGGAATTACCCTTTACAGCTCACATTGCTGCCTATGGTTACAGCTATTGCAGCAGGAAATACCTGCGTACTGAAACCCAGCGAGCTGCCGGAAAATACAATGCACCTGTTATCCGATTTAATCAACAGTAATTTTCCGTCCAATTATTTATTCGTTGCTGAAGGAGGTGTCCCCGAAACCACCGAGCTGCTTCAACTCCGCTGGGATAAAATTTTCTTTACCGGAAGCCCGAAAGTAGGAAAAATAGTATATGAAGCAGCGGCTAAAAACCTTGTTCCCGTTGTGCTGGAGTTGGGTGGAAAGTCACCTGCTATTGTTACTAAAACAGCTGATTTGGAAGTTGCAGCAAAACGTCTGGTTTGGGGCAAGTTTTTAAACGGTGGACAGACCTGTATTGCCCCTGATTATTTGTTAGTGGAAGAATCGGTGAAGCCGAAATTATTACAGCTGATAAAAGAAAAGCTGGAAGAAATTAACTATTCAGACGGTGCAGAGCATTTTACCAGTATCATCAACAAAAGAAATTTCGACCGTGTTTCTTCGCTTATCGATAAAGACAAAATTTTCTACGGCGGCAACACCAATGAAGAAACTTTATATATCGAACCTACAATTTTGGATAACGTCAATTGGGACGATGCGGTAATGCAGGAGGAAATTTTCGGTCCTGTTTTTCCGGTCATTGGTTATACCAACTATGATGAGATTTTGGAGAAGATCATTGAAGGAGAAAAACCTTTAGCGGCCTATCTGTTTACAAAAAATGAAGAAGAAAAGCAGAAGCTTCTCCATCTGGTTTCTTTCGGTGGTGGTGTTATTAATGATACTTTGATGCATATTACCAATCATTACCTTCCTTTTGGGGGTATCGGGAATTCCGGTATCGGAAATTATCACGGAGAATATGGTTTCCTTGCATTTTCTCACCAAAAGTCGGTTATAGACAAAGCCACGTGGGGTGAACCGGATTTGAAATACCCGCCTTACACCGACAAAAAATTGCACTGGATAAAAAAGGTGATGTAACAGAGATTCTGTTACAACCTCCATTGATTCGGATACTTTTTTGTGGCTGATATGGCCGAATTTTGTACTATAAATTTAAAAGAGAAAATAATGCAAACAATATTAGGTGCCAATGGGCAGATTGGTGAAGAACTGGCAAGAGAGTTAAAAAGAAATTTCACTTCCGACATTAGGATTGTGAGCCTTCAAGCGAATAAAGTGAATGATACTGATGAGGTTTTTTCAGCTGACCTCTCCATAAAGGAGAAAGCCATTGAAGCTGTAAGGGGAAGTGAAATCGCGTATTTTACCCTTGGATTGCCTATCAATTCAGATCTGTGGGAAAGTAAGTTTCCCGTGATTCTCAGAAACGTGATTGATGCCTGTAAAATCAATGGAACTAAATTGGTATTTTTTGATAATACTTATATGTATCCACAGGATGACAGGAACCTTACCGAAAATACTCCTTTTAGTCCGCTCGGAAGAAAAGCAAAGGTAAGAAGAAAGATGGCAGATATGGTGTTGAAGGAAATCCAGTCAGGAGAACTTGAAGCGGTAATCTGTAGGGCACCGGAGTTTTATGGTCCTGCTAAAACACAAAGTATTACCAATACGTTAGTTTTTGATAATGTCAAAGAAGGTAAAACCTTAAAAGTTCCTTTAAGTGACCGCAAAAAACGAAGCCTGATCTGGACACCGGATGCAAGCCGTGCTACAGCATTAATCGGTAATACACCTGATGCGTACGGACAGACATGGCATCTGCCGGTTGATGCAAGTCATCCCACTTATAAAGAATTTATAGAAATAGCTTCCGGAATTTATGGAAAGAAGCTCAAATATACTGTTGTACCCAAGTTTCTCTTCAAAATAGGGTCATGGTTTAATCCTAAGGTAAAAGAGCTATTGGAATTACTTCCGAGATATTCGTACGATAATCTTTTTGATGACTCAAAATTCAGAAAACGTTTTCCTGAATTTAAGATTACAAGTTATAGAAATGGAATAAAGCAGATCAAGCAGGAACAGTTTACAGCAGAGAATCTTTAGTTTCCTTCAGGAATATTTTAATTATATTAAAAAGTATAGTTGATATGAATTTATCAGAAGTAATGAACTTTAGGCGGTCTGTACGCATCTATGATCGGGAAGAACCTGTAGACGAGGAAAAAATCAAAGCATGCCTTCAATTGGCTGCTTTGGCTCCAAGTAGTTCCAATATGCAATTGTGGGAATTTCATCACATTACAGATCCTGATCTGCTACCGAAAATTTCCAGGGCGTGCCTGGACCAAACGGCTACATCAACAGCTGCACAGATCGTTGTATTCGTGACAAGACGTGATCTGTTTCGCAAAAGAGCCAAGTTTGTGCTGAATTTTGAAAAGGGAAATATAAGGCGTAACAGCCCGGTTGAGAGACAGGAAAAACGAATCAAGGACAGAGAATTATATTATGGGAAGATCATGCCCTTATTATATGGACGTTTCTTTGGCTTGTTGGGAGCTTTCAGAAAATTATTGACAGGAGCTATAGGGATGTTCAGGACAATTACAAGAGAGGTCTCAGAAAGTGATATGCGAGTTGTGGTTCATAAATCTTGTGCGTTGGCAGCTCAAACTTTTATGATAGCCATGGCAAATGAAGGATATGATACCTGCCCTCTGGAAGGTTTTGACAGCAAAGTATTAAAAAAGGTACTGAGACTACCTCGGGGTGCTGAAGTGAATATGGTTGTTTCCTGCGGGATCAGAAAAGGAAATGAAGGAATTTGGGGAGAACGCTGCAGGATTCCCTTCAGTGAAGTATATATAAAGAGATAATTAAGGATTTAATATCTATATCCATTATTTTTTTACAGAGATTCGGTTACAATCTTCCTTGATTTGGTTACATAGATCCATTCATTTATCAGTAACTTTAAATAACAGAAAAAAGATATAAAATGAAAAAAATCCTTCTGGTTGTAACCAATATCGGGCATTATAAAAGTGGTTTAGAAACTGGTCTATGGCTGAGTGAGCTTACCCATATCTATCATTTAGCAAAGGAGAAGGGATGGGAAGTTACCATAGCAAGCCCTAAGGGTGGAGATGTACCTATTGACCCTGAGAGTTTAAAGCCTCTTGTATTAGATAAAATTTCAAAATCATATTACGAAAATCCTGCTTTTATGAACGAACTCGATCATTCAAAGAGTTTGCTGGAAGTTCAGAATGAAGATTTTGACTGTGTATATCTCGCAGGTGGTCATGCGACCATGTATGATTTCCCCGATGATCTTATTATGCAAAATATGATCAGAAAGCAGTACGAAAGTGGAAAAATGGTTGCTGCTATCTGCCATGGAGTAGGAGGATTGATTAATGTAAAACTTTCGGACGGAACTTATATGATTGCTGGGAAATCAATGACAGGGTTCGACTGGTTTGAGGAAACCATAGCCAGAAGAAAAAGAGAGGTTCCTTTTAATCTTGAAGCTTCAATTGTTGAACGTGGAGCAGATCTGAAAAAAGCATGTATTCCCATGACCTCCAATGTTATCGTGGATGGGAACCTGATTACGGGACAGAACCCCTTCAGCTCAAAAGAAATGGCAAAAGTTGTTGCTAAAGAACTTGATAAATAATGTACTTTCAGGCTTGTATAAGCCCAATAAATTTATAATTAATCACTAAAATTTTAATTATGGCATCAAACATTAAAGCGGAAAACGATCCGCAGATCCTTTCCGGGATCAGAGAATTTCTAAATACATTGAATAACAGTGGGGGGAGCCCCCTGGAAACCTTGACACCTGAGCAGGCAAGACAGGTGTTAGTGGATGCCCAAAAATCTGTTGAGGTGGATTACTCGGGGATCATTGAGACAGAAAGAGAAATTACACAGGATGGTATTACAGTAAATATTCATATTGTCAAACCTGCAAACGCAGCTTCAGAAAATCTTCCGGTATTTATGTTTACGCATGGTGGAGGTTGGATATTGGGTGATTATCCTACTCATAGAAGGCTGGTTAGAGATTTGGTTGTGAATAGCGGAGCTGCGGCTGTTTTTACTGACTATACACCCTCTCCGGAAGCACAATATCCAGTAGCTATCAATCAGATTTATGCTGCCACCAAATGGGTATCCGAAAATGGCGCTGAAATCGGAGTAGATGGTAGAAATATGGCTGCCGCCGGAAATAGCGTAGGAGGGAATATGACGGCGGTACTTTGTCATATGGCTAAGGATAAAGGTGGGCCGGAGATAAAATTTCAATTACTATTATGGCCGGTAACGGACGCTGATTTTACCCGTGAATCTTGGCAAAAATATGGTGAAGGAAGATTCTTGACTGCTCCATTGATGAAATGGATGTGGGATAATTATTTACCCGATCTCGAAAAAAGAAAAGAGTATTACGCAACACCTTTCAATGCTTCTTTAGAGCAGTTAAAAGGATTGCCACCAGCATTGGTACAATTGGCTGAGAATGATATCCTTTATGATGAGGGGGTAGCATATGCCAGAAAATTAGATGAAGCAGGCGTGCCAACAACCATCCAAACTTATAATGGATTTATCCATGACTATGGATTATTAAACCCGCTGGATCATATAGAAGCAATAAAGTTTTCTTCTGAACAAGGTGCATTAGCACTTAAAAAGGCTTTATTTGGAAAAGCTTAATTATTCAGATTTTTTAAATATTATTTTCTAGACTTATATTTCGAAGGCGGATGAATAATTACATTCGCCTTCTTTATTATTAAATGAGTGGAATAAATTATTAAAAGTCAGGGACATGCTAAATAGCGAAAATCATACTCCTTTTATTCAGGATCATTACAATAAAAAAGATTAGAAATTACATTTTGTTTTTAGAAATATCAATTTTAGAGTGTTATTGAATTTAGTTCAAATAATAATTTTTGCAGCAAAGCTATGACCCTAGTCATTTTATTATAACTTTTAAATAGCTACGCTGTACATAAGTTTTAGTAGAGAAAATCATTAAAAAAGAAATCCGCACCTTATATTTCAAAGAACTTAATTCTTCTCTTTCAAATCTAATTTAATTTTTTCAGACGCCTCTTTTGTTAAAGCATCTTTTATGTGTAAATTAATGACCATTAGAGGATATAAGCCCCTGAAGTTTTATAGCAATTTTCTTTTTCTTTTGCTTAAATTTTGGGTTTTAGTGCCAAAGGGGCAAGAAAAGGGGCAAAAATTGTAGAACCAGAATGTATAAAATTACATAAACAACACTAAATCAATAGCTTATAAAAATAGTCGTAAAAACACAAACAATTGTATATCAAAGATTTACAAATTCTATTTCCCGATACAAAACTTAGAGAAAATATTTCCCAGTACCTCGTCATTTGTAACTTCGCCGGATATTTCTCCTAAATGTTCCAATGCATTTCTTAGTTCGTAAGCAAGTAATTCTGTAGAAATCTGGAAAGTAATGGCTTCTTTTACTTTATTAACAGCATCCAAAGACTTTTGTAGTGCTTCGAAATGACGTTGGTTGGTAATGACCACGTTGTTTTCTTCCGACTTTAATTGTTCTACATAGGATGATAACTCATTTTTAAGATCCTGAATGTTTTGATTTTCAACGGCTGATATTTTGATGAAATCAAATTCATGACTAATTGCATTTCTAAAGAAATTTTCTACTGTTTCATACTTTGTAGGAATTACTTCATCAATTTTTGTAGCACAAATGATGAGCTTAAGATCGTCTCTTAAGAGGGACTGAATCATTTCGATATCCTCTGAAAAGTCTTCTGTAGCGGCATCTGCCAGATATACCAAAATATTCGCATTTTCTACCTTTTCTTTAGCTTTTTTTACCCCAATCGCTTCAATTTCATCAACTGTCTCACGAAGTCCGGCGGTATCAATTAATCTGAAAGCATGACCTTTAATATGTAATACCTCTTCAATAGTGTCTCTGGTTGTTCCCGCTATGTTACTTACAATTGCTCTTTCCTCTTTCAATAAAGCATTGAGCAAAGTAGATTTTCCGGCATTCGGTTTTCCGATAATAGCCACAGCTGTCCCGTTTTTTATGGCGTTCCCGTACTGGAAACTTTCAATAAGAGAATGTAATTTAGCTTCAATTTTATCTAATAATCCGCTTAAGGCGCTTCTGTCTGCAAACTCTACATCTTCTTCAGCGAAATCCAGTTCCAACTCAATAAGAGAAACAAAATTAAGGAGATCAGTTCGTAAGAATGAAATTTCATTAGTAATTCCTCCTTTAAGCTGATTGATGGCTACCTTTCTGGAAGCTTCATTTTCAGAAGCAATTACATCAGCAATCGCTTCTGCCTGTGAAAGATCAATTCTGCCATTAATAAAGGCGCGAAGAGTAAATTCTCCGGCTTTAGCCATTCTTGCGCCGTTTTTAATCAAGGTTTCAAGAATACGTTTTCCGATATGTGGTGAACCGTGAAAAGCTATTTCCACAGAGTTTTCTGTAGTAAAACTTTTAGGAGCTAAAAAAATAGAAAGCATTATTTCATCAATAGCTTCATTGCCATCCATAAAATATCCGTAATGGATCGTGTGAGATTTTTGTTTTTCCAGCTTTTTAGCCGGAAAACTTTTCTGAACTATCGGTAAAGCTTCATCTCCGGAAACTCTGATAATGCCTAAAGCACCTATTCCATTGGCTGTAGCTAGGGCACATATGGTATCGTTATTCATGTTGCAAATTTACAATTTTAATGCTAATGTTTATAAATACACCTCATATACATGATCTATTCTTATACACAAGAATATTTTTTACAGAAGAAAAAGGTGAAAAACAAAATGGGAGATTTTTTAGAGATTGTAGCATTATTTATTTTAATAGTTAAACTGAATACATAATGTGGTGATTTATTGACAATCATTATAAAATTATTAAAAAAAATATTTGCAACTTTTTATTTGTATAAAATAGTATCTGTGAATAAAGTATTAAATTTTTGAGTTATTTGAAGCAATCTTGTATGTGGAAATAGATTTTGATGTTATATGTATTTCTTTAATAGTGATTTATATTGATGTTGTATTATCTTTTATAAAATATTATTCTTATAATAAAGTGAATTTTGGCATGCATTTTTATTGTTAATTAAATATTAAACATGAGTTTGGTATGTTAATTGTTTATTAGGCCATCGATAATATTGAAATTTTATTTTTTTATTATTAAAATGTGATTAATTTGTTAATTTAGCATAAATGAGTATGAATAATTTAAATTTTTTCAATGTTAACAAAAAAATATTTTTTTTTGTTAATGGTTGTCTTTTATGGTGCTGTTAACGCACAGTGTATAGCTTACACAGGACAACCCATTTTGGTTGGTAATACCTATTGTCTCAACGGAAATCTTACAGTAGGTACTAATATTAGTATTCCCAATGGCGCAACGCTTATTATTCAGTCCGGGCAACTTACTTCTGTTGATATTCAGGTGAATGGGGTGTTGGATATTAAGGATGGGGCTAGTGTGAGATCTACAGGTTCTATTATTATTGGAACATTTGGATCTCAAGTAAACTCTAAAGTAAAGTTGGGGAAAAAATCCTTCCTGTCACTTACAGGATCAGTGTCACAAGGGGACCCGACTTTTATGGGGGCATTTCCCGGAACAAGTTCTACCATGGAAATGGATGCAGGAAGTGTAGTTGAAATTTGTGGAACATTTACTCAACAGTCTACAACATATCCATCTGTTAATTATGTTGGTCCTGCAAATGGAAAGGCATATTGCATTGCTAAAGCAGACGTCAGCGGGGGAGGTCCTACTTCTGTGATTAGTAACGATAGTCAGATTGTAGCTATTGCCATGGGCTCTGTTACCAGTCTTGGTGCTGGTGGATCAAGTTTCTGCGGACCTAATGCTACCCATACTACTTGTCCAGCTTTATGGCCTCATGGGTTGTCAGATGATAAAACAAGCTGTGGTAACGCTCCTACAATTATTGATGAGTTGGATGGTTTTTGTACGAAGCCCGGAACTTCAGGAACACCTGATGGTTTTACAAAATTCGGAATTACCATACAACAGAAAAGTAATACCTGGCCAGAAAATATCCCTAATGGTTTTATTGCGATGGAAGGAAAAGACAAAGGGTTTGTAATTACACGAGTGCAGCACGTGAGCCAGGCGCCACAACCGGGAGATGCCGTCGCTGACCCGAAAGAAGGAATGCTTCTTTATGATATTCAGGATAAATGTGTTAAACTCTATAACGGGACTGAATGGCATTGTATCCAAAGAGGCTGTAATGAATAATCTAATGAATAAAAAGTTATGAAAAATATAAAAAACATAAGTATTGCTATTGCTTTAGTTGCTTTTAATTCCATCTTTGCTCAGGTAGCGATAGGCAAACAAAACGTTGATGGTAACAGTACTGTTCTGGATTTTGATAATACATCCGGTAATACAAAAGGGATCATTCTTCCTGCAACTTCTGGACTTCCAACCGGAACACTTGTTAACGGAACATTTGTTTTTGATGTAACGGATAACATTGTAAAGGTGTATGAAAATGATACATGGAAACCTTTGTCTGATGCCGGGAATTCAAGTGCTGTTGTTGTAAATAATACTGCGGTTCAGGGAAAAGGTGTGGTGATGGGAGCTTCATCCAGTACTGCTGATGGTGTTCTGGTTCTGGAATCTCAGGATAAAGCAATGGTACTTCCCAAGATTGCCACTCCTCATGTTAATGTAAAAAATCCTTATCCGGGAATGATGTGTTATGACACAACCAGTAAAACATTAGCCATATTTGATGGTTCTGTTTGGAATTACTGGAAGTAATCATCATTATATAATATAACCTTCGGGAAAAGCCTTAAAATGGGCAAATATTGAACAGCTGTATAGAAAATGTATAGCTGTTTTTTGATGTATTTATAAGATCAGTTTCAAAAGTTGGAGGAATTTAAACTTTATATTTAATTACAAAGCCAAACAAATATAAAAGTGGCTCTGAATGATTTTAAGGTAACAAGCTCCTCTGCTATAAGTTTTGCTTTTAAAATGCACGGAATACTGAAATTAACCGTAAAAATAAATTTGGAGAGTAATCCGGATCGGGAGCAAAAGTTGGGGAGGAAACAATATTAGGCGATATAATTTTTAAATGTTCACGCAAAGAATTTCAGTATCTCATGTTGTATTTTAAGGGAGCTAGGCTGAATCTACTTCATTGATTCTTTCTAAGCGCACGTATATCCATATCGTTTCAACGGTTACTTTGCCGCTATCTTAGCTCCCTTATCAATGTAAGCAATCACTGGGCTTTGTTTGAGTAAAATTTAATATGAGCTAAGATAAGAAAGCTCTCTTATCCGTTGATTAATTTCGATTTTCAGCAAAGTCCCCAAACTTTGCGCTTGGTCCAGTAATCCAGTTGATTTAGGAAGTAGGAGTCTAAAAAAGAGAGATTACATAAATAAATGTAATCTCTCATGGGTAAACAAATAATTTGTGGTTTAACATCTCTGTATATCTTTTGACATAAATAAGTGGTGTGTTAAGCTTGTGTCATCATCAATTTAAAGATATTATTTCATCATAGTGCATTGTGTTAATTAGGCCTCTTTTTTTCGTTTGTGTTTTATTGTTATTATTTGTTTAGCTTATTAATAAAATCTCTTCCTCTCTGGATTTTTTTCATCATTTGTGTTTAATACTTTTTACTAGATTATGTAAAGAAATTGTCGAGAGGAGAGATTGTATTGTCTTTTCTAATTTAGGCTTTAAAATATTTTTTGTTTAATCGGTTAAAATTCTATTAGGTTTATATTTTTCACATGACAAACATATTCAAAAAAGATAAAATTTTCCAAAAAAACACATACGACATAGCTACACTACACATACGTCATGTGTTGTATATTTCTGATAAACAGTGTTTTGTGTTTTAATTTAGGAGCGTGTTCTAGCTAAATTTCCCAGTATAAAATATATGGCAAATTTAAAATGTATAGATTTTATAAATGCGAAAAGGCGGGTGTTTTTTAATGAAAACAATATTTTATATGTAAATTTTATATTTTCTTAAAAAAGGATTATAGTGAACGAAAATAAAAAACTTTTCATAGTACTCTTTTTTCTGATAAATTTTTACAACATACTTATTATAAAAAATTAAATCCTGCGCTGGCAGGATTTATATAATTTAAGTTATGTGCCGGAGTAATATAGATTACAAAGAAGTAAAGAAACTATAGAGGTCAGTTTCTGAGGGGATATTGAGTTTTTTTCTAAGTCTGCCCTTCTTGGTCTGTACAGATCGATGCTGGATAAACGTATAATCTGCAATATTTTTTGATGAAAATCCAAGCCAGATCATGGCGCATAAAGAAAGTTCTGATTTTGTAAGCTGTGGATTTATTTTTAATATACTTTGAAATAAACCTGGATTTATCTCTTCAAATCTTTTAATAAACTTTGCGTCGTTGCTTTTGGCGAGTTCTAATAATTCACTGAAGTTTTCTTTTGAAATTTTTTCTTTAATGAATGTCTCACTTTTGCTCTCTTTTTGTTTGATGAATAAAGTCTTCTTGTTTTTTTTGTTTCTAATGAATAGGAAAATACATGTAGCTCCAATAATAATAAGAGCTCCCAGATAAATTAAAATACTATTTAAGTTATTGTTTTCTTCCTGTTCAATGGCTTGGGTTAACGATAAGTCTATAGCTTCAGTTCCCGATTGCTCCAGGGTTCTACTTAGTTCCTTTGCTTTGCTTAAGTATTGTGCTTCAGCCTCTTTATTGTTCAGCTTTTGATACGTGATAGAAATTTGTTGATAAAGATCAGGCAGTTTGTTCATTCTCTTGGTTTGCTCTAAAATATGAGCCGCCTTTCTGTAAAATTCTAAGGCTTTTGTATAGTCCTTTTTTTCAAAAAGAAGATTTGCATAAAAATAATATACTACCCCCTCTCTCACAGTTCCGTATTCAGATTGCTTGAGGAGATGTATAGCTTTGGTGGTATAGGCTGTGGCGGAATCTAAATTTTTATTCTGCATGAGATAATAATTACCTATAAGAGAAGAATTAAGAGCAGATGGATCTACATCAAATCCTTTGTGGAAATAGATCAGGGCAGAATCTTTATTTGTTTGTTTAATGAAATCGGCTCTTTGCATGTACATATTTCCTAACAACCAGCCTTTTTCATTTAATTTCTTTTCATAGAAAATAGCTTTTGCATTATAATTCAGAGCAGTGTTGGTAAGTCCGGTTACATAATTAAGTTGGCCGTATTCATGATATAATTTGGCATAGATAAAATTGTCTTTGAGGGTGGTGTTGATCTGGCTGGCTGATTTCAGATAATTGTGACTCACTTTATACCTTCCCATTGTCGCATACATGTTGGCCAGGTTTATATATCCCCAGGCAACACCTTTCGGGTATCCGCTTTTTTTAGATTGTTTAATGATTTCATTATTAAGTTTAATAAGTTCTGAGTCCTTACCTTTTAATCTTAATGTTTCATTTTTATGGAGTAGTGCTTCATTAATGTCATTAACATCAGCCTTCTTATTACAGCTGTAAAAAGAAATGACGATAAAGAGGAAAAAAAATATTTTGTGTTTTTTTAATAGAGAGTCATTTATGCAATTCATTCACTTTTTGATTTTTGTAATCATTTAAATAATTCCGTCTGAATTATAGACGAAAATCATTAGTCATTCACAAATCTGTCAATACAGTTTGAAGATATATCAATACTGCAAGGTGCATAAATATGCTATTTTTATGTAAGGGTGTCCATAATAACGGGATTGACAACTGATAACAGCTGTCTGAATTAATAAATTTAAAACTCATCATTTTCTTTTTGTTTAGCACAAAACTACTTTACTAAAATACTAAAAATTACATAATCTTCCAACTGCCTTGCACGAACATCTGATAGGTGTTTTGAATGTCATATAGTGTTTTTGTATTTTAATAAAAATATTTACTACATATTGTGTATTTATATTGTAATTTTTCTTAATGTCGTTAAATAATCTGGGCCGTTTCTTTAATGCTACTCATAACGAAAATGCTCTTTGTCTGGCCAATTCCTTCAATTTCTGAAAGTTTGCCAATGAAAAATTCATGAAATTCATCCATATTGGGAGCTAGAATTTTTAGCATGAAGTCAAAATCTCCGCTGATGTTGTAAAATTCCACCACTTCTTTAAGTCTGCTGACTTCTTCAATGAATTTTCCTGCGGTTTTTTTATTGTGTACATTCAAGGCAATCATACAGATGACCATCATACCTTTGTTTACTTTTTTACGATCTACGACTGCTGTATATTCTTTAATGATACCGGATTTTTCCATCCGTTTAATGCGTTCGTGAGTAGGAGTGGGGCTTAAATTGATTCTTGCTGAAATATCACGAACACTCATCTTAGCATCCTTCTGGAGAAGCCTGAGGATAGAAAAATCTTTTTCATCCAGCGTATAATTTTCTGTTGCCATTTGTTCTGTTTTTTAAGGTTGTTATGTGTTTAAACAGTTTATTTGTTCTTTTTTTTGAATTAGTATAGTTATATTGTTCCAAATTTAAAGCTAAATTTTCATATACGTTCTGTTAATTTTAATTTTGCAGGAAATTTGAATATATGAGTACGAGGAAAAATGTAATATTAATTTTAGCATCGGTAGGAACGTTTGTGGAGGCTTTGGATATTGCCATTATTAATTTAACCATTCCTTCTATTCAGGAGCAGTTTCATATTGGTGCAGAAACCGTTCAGTGGTTGCAAACCCTTTATGTATTGTTTTTTGGAGGCTTTTTGATTATTGGAGGAAAGCTTTCGGATCAGATAGGAAGAAAGAAGATCTTTTTAATAGGGGCTCTTATTTTTATGTTGACGTCACTGGGGGCGGGGCTTTCTCAGAGTTTCAATATGCTGGCTGTATTTCGTGCTTTGCAGGGATTGGGTGCGGCATTTGTTATGCCGGCAGCCTTGTCTATTGTTACCAATACTTTCAGAGAAGAACAGGAGAGAAACAGAGCCATTGGAATTTTTAGTTCTTTTGCGGCGATCGGATCCGGAAGCGGACTTTCTGTGGGAGGGATTATTAGTACTTACTTAAGCTGGCATTGGGTATTTCTGATTAATGTTCCTGTTCTTTTAATAACATTGATATTGTCTTACTATTATCTACCTGCGGATGAGAAAAATGAAACGGCCCAGAAAACTGATATTGTCTCGGGGATGCTTCTTGTATTTGGATTGTTAAGCCTTACTTATGGAACGCACGAATTGCTTCACATTAAAGAACAGCCATTTCTTGTTATAGGCTCTCTGGTTGTGGCAGTGTTACTTTTGATCATGGTTTTTTATCGTTTGAAATCTGTTGCTGAACCATTGTTTGATTTAAAGCTGTTTAAGCATAGATCACTTGTGCTTTCTAATGCTGCTTTCTTTACGCTGGGAGCATTTTTTATAGGTTTTTTATTTCTTATCTCATTAATGCTTCAGAAAGATATGGGATATAGTGCTGCTTCAGCAGGTTTGATGCTTGTTCCTTTTAGTGTGATCTCGGCATTAACTGCCAAATTTATTTTGCCACATGTATCAAAGCGCCTGAGTTCTTCTCAAATGGGAGTTTTGGGGTGGCTATTTATGCTAATGGGAGGAATATTATTGTTGATTTCAGTGTTTACGGGACATCCATTAACTGTAGTGCTTCTGGGAGCGGCTTGTATTTCCGGAATTGGAATGACGTTTTGTTTTACCGCTCTTTCAGTAATGGGAATTCAGGATGTTGAACCTTCTAATTACGGATTGGCATCAAGTTTGAGTTCTACAAGTTACTTCCTTGGAGCTGGGATTGGATTGTCATTCATGACTTTAATGAGTCAGGTCTTTCCTTCAGAATTTGCAGTCGGTAGTCTGAATCTGATAATATTGATTGGTTATGCTCTTTTAGCACTGGGAATGTTACTTTATTTTATATTAAAAAGCTTAAAAGTGAAACAAACGGAAATGGCTGTTTCATCATAAGCGGCCTTAAAATTACACAAACTATATGACGAAGGAATCGATGCTTAGGTGTCGGTTCTTTTTTTATTTTTGCCCCTTCTATACTACTTTTTATCATGAAAATGCAAATCATCAGTGACCTTCATCAGGAGTTCGGAAAAACGGAATTATATTTTGATCATTCGGATGTGGTTGTTCTGGCAGGAGATATCAATCTGGGAACAAAGGGTATTGAATGGATTAAAACTAAAATACCCAACAAGCCCGTGGTTTATGTTTTGGGAAATCATGAATATTATAAAGGATCTTATCCTAAAACACTTCATAAAATCAAAGAAGCAGCCGTACAGTCAAATGTTTTTGTATTGGAAGACTCTTTTATAGATATCGATGGAATCCGCTTTCATGGCGCTACCTTATGGACAGATTTCTCTATTTTTGGGAATCCTGTCAAGTATGGAATGATGTGTCAGCCAAAAATGAATGATTATAAAAAGATCAGACGCGATCCGTCCTATTCAAAAATGAGAACGATAGATACCTTCAAAATTCATCAGTTTTCAAAGGTGTGGTTACAGAAAAGTCTTGAAGATTCAAAAGGCTGTAAAAATATTGTGGTTACTCATCATGCGCCCAGTATTCAATCCGTTCCGGAAGAATATAAAGTAGATCCGCTTACATCCGCTTATGCTTCCGATCTGGAAGATCTGATTACCGAATATCAGCCTCTATACTGGATTCATGGGCATATCCATACACCATGTCGCTACTCGATAGGAAAAACGGAAGTGATCTGTAATCCTCATGGGTACATCGATGAGAAATATAATGGATATGAAAAGGAGCTTATTATTGAAGTGTAGCAGACGATAAAGCCTTTCCGCCTTTTTCATTACTTTTGTACCCTTATAATCTCCATGTTCTATGGCTAAAAAATCCTCCAAAGGCTCAGATTTTGTTTCACAGTTGACTTTTCAAGAAGTATTACAGCAGGTGGATTTTGATGTGAGAATCAAAGAATTTGTCGTAATGGAAATTGATATCACTAATTATATTATCAAGCCGAATATTCCTTATCGTTCAGACTATTTCTGTATTTTTTTGGTACAAAAAGGGAGCGTGAGTTTCAGGTTGGATGATAAAAGTTATGAAGTTTCCAAAGGGGCAATTGTTTTTTGTCCCATCTCTGAAACTTTTTGGGTGGATAATATTGCTGATGACTATAATGCCAAATACATGTTTTTTTCAGTTGACTTTATTTCTCAGGCAGGGTTTAACTACAAGTCCAATAATGTATTGAAAAGTTTATCTGCAGATCCTACTCATATTATCAGGGATGAACCGGATTTGTACAGAAAGCTCAATTTTCATCTTGACGAATTAAGAGTATTGAATAATAATGATAAAGATGATTATTATTTTAATGAAATGATCTGGCATCACTTCTCACTGGTGATTTATGAGATTGATAATTATTTCAAAAAAATTGAAAAGCCTCATTTAGTCACTCCCAGGGAAGATGAAATTACTACCGGCTTTTTTAAACTTGTTCAGGAGCATTTTAAAGACGAGCATAATGTTCAGTTCTATGCGGATAAACTTTTTATCAGCCGGAAATATCTTACAAAGGTGATCAATAAAACCATGTTTAAATCGCCACGTGATATCATCCATCAGGTCCTGGCCATTGAAGCCCGATTATTATTAAGAAATGCCAGTTTAAATGTGAATGATGTCGCTATGCAACTCAAGTTTTCTGATCAGGCCTCATTCAGTAAGTTTTTTAAAAAACATACCGGCAGATCTCCTCTTGATTACAGGAAAGATGATTTGTATTGATTTACAGTGAGTTGTATTTTTGTTGTCTTTTTGCTAAAACAAACACGTTTTTTGATTTAAAATATGGAAATATCTCATTCATGTTATCTATAAATGATATTTCTCATGTTTTTCAAAATTAGGAGTCTTTTTGACAAAATAAGGGGTTTTTTGAATATTTCTATTGAATTTTTTTCATTCGAATTTTGTGCGGAAAATTTAAAAGGAATATTGTTATGCAAAGATTTTTTATTCAGAAATCAACCATACTTTTCCTCTCGCTGATCGTTTTGGCGGGGTGTAGGAAAAATAATCAAAATCAGTCTTATCAACAGCAGGCGCCTGAACTTCCTGTAGCTACAGTGAAGCAGGGAGACGCTTCTGTTTCCAGAGAATATGCAGCATCTATCGAAGGAGTTTCCAATGTGGAAATCAGGCCCCAGGTTACGGGCTATTTAAGCAAAATTTTTGTAGATGAAGGAGACTATGTAAGAGCAGGTCAACCTTTGTTCAAAATAGAAGATCAGGTGTTTCGTGAGCAGTTGAAAAGTGCGCAGGCAGCTTTAATTACAGCACAGGCAAATCTTTCTACTTCAAAAATTGATCTGGACAGAAAAAAAGAATTGTTCAGGAATAAAATGGTGTCAGAAATTCAGGTGAAAGAAGCAGAAGCAGCTTACAATGCAGCGAGGGGAGCGGTAAGTCAGTCTACTTCAACTATTGAATCCGCAAAAATTAATCTCAATTTCTCTACCATCAAAGCTCCGGTAAGTGGTTTTATCGGAAGGTTCAATTATCGTCTGGGAAGCTTAATGACGCCGGGTAATCAGGAAGCGATTACATTATTGTCGGATATTCATCAGGTGTATACCTACTTTAGTTTAAGTGAAAATGATTTTAATAATTTTCAAAAACAATACGTAGGCAGCAGTATTGATGAGATCATTAAAAATACACCTGCAGTTTCTTTATTGCTTTCAGGAGGAGATCAATATACAGAAACCGGAAAAATTGATGCGGTGGAAGGACAGTTTAATAAAACAACGGGATCTATTACTTTAAGAGCAAAATTCAACAATCCTAATAATACCCTGAGAAGTGGAAACACTGGTAAGATTGTACTGGAGCAGTTTTACAGTAATGTTATTCTTCTTCCGATTGCTTCTACGAGAACCATTCAGGATAAGGTTTTTGTATTTACCATCAAGGAGGGAAAAGCGGCCATGCTGCCTGTTGAAGTCAATGGAAAGGCAGGAGATAATTTTATTGTATCCAACGGACTGAAAGCAGGTGATGAATACATTACCAGCGGTTTCGACAGATTGCAGCCGGGAACTCCTGTAGTGGCGCAAAAGAAGAGTGCTCAACAGAAAAAATCGTAAGAAAAGATCATGTTAAAGAAAATTATAAAAAGACCCGTACTGGCAACGGTTATTTCCGTATTGCTTGTTATACTGGGGATTGTCGGTATGGTGAGCCTGCCGATTACAAAATTTCCCGATATTGCACCGCCTACTGTAATGGTAACAGCAGTGTATCCGGGAGCAAACGCTGAAACGATTGCCAGATCGGTAGCTCCACCATTGGAAAATGCAATTAACGGGGTGGAAAATATGGATTATATTACTTCCACGGCGAGTAATGACGGAACCTTAAACATCACAGTGATTTTTAAACTGGGAACTGATCCTGATCAGGCAGCTATTAACGTTCAGAACAGGGTAGCTCAGGTGACCAATCAGATGCCGGCAGAAGTTATTCAGGCGGGGATCACTACGTTAAAGAGGCAGAACAGTATGATTGCAATGGTTTCTTTAACCAGTAAGGATGGTTCAATGAGTGATCTTTTCCTTGAAAACTATGCCAAGATCAATATTGTTCCTGAACTAAAAAGAGTAAAAGGGGTGGGAGATGCTATGGTATATGGAAATAAAGATTATTCCATGCGTATCTGGCTGGATCCGAATAAACTGACTTCCTATAATCTTACTCCGTCAGATGTTTCCCGTGCTATTCAAAGTCAAAACCTTGAAGCGGCACCCGGAAGATTCGGGGAAAGAAGTAAAGAGGTGATGGAATATGTCCTTCGCTACAAAGGAAAATTTACTGAACCTGAGCAATATGAGAATATTACGATTAAAGCATTGAGCGATGGTTCTGTTTTAAAATTAAAAGATATTGCCAAGGTTGAGTTTGGAGCGTATAGTTACACGGTTTCTTCCAATTATAACAAGAAAGCCTCTGTAACTATGGCTATTTTCCAGATGGCAGGATCTAATGGAAATGAAGTGCAGATCGCCCTTCAGGAGAGAATGAAAGAATTGGAAAAATCTTTCCCGGCAGGAATGGATTATGAAATTCCCTATGCGACAAAAGAAGCATTGGATCAGTCTATTGAACAGGTAATTCATACCTTGATAGAGGCATTTATTCTGGTATTTATTGTGGTGTATATCTTCCTGCAGGATTTCCGTTCCACGCTGATTCCGGCTATTGCAGTTCCGGTATCTATTGTGGGTACTTTCTTCTTTATGAAGGTTTTTGGATTCTCAATCAATATCCTGACCTTATTTGCCCTGGTGCTCGCCATCGGTATTGTGGTGGATGACGCCATTGTGGTAGTAGAGGCTGTTCACGCCAAGATGGAACATAAAAAGCTTAATCCACGGGCTGCAACGATGTCAGCCATGAGTGAAATTACAGGCGCCATTGTTTCTATTACTCTGATTATGTCTGCAGTATTCGTTCCTGTGGCATTTATGAGCGGTTCTACCGGATTGTTTTACCAACAGTTTGCCCTGACATTGGCTATTTCCATTGTTATTTCAGCGGTAAATGCCTTAACATTGAGTCCGGCTTTATGTGCCTTGTTCTTAAAACAGCACCACCCGGGAACTCATGAAAAAATGAATTTTAAAGACCGTTTTTTTTGCAGGTTTTAATGCTAGTTTCAATAAACTGACCTTCCGTTATGGAAAAGCTATATTATTCTTATTAAAAAGAAAATGGATTGCCATGCTTTTAATCTTAGCCTTCGGAGGATTGTTTGCGTGGATGTCTATGACTACCCCAAAAGGATTTATCCCGGATGAGGATCAGAGTTTTATCATTGTAACTGCGAATCTGGCGCCGGGTGCCTCGAAGGACAGAACCTCAAAGGTGGTTTCGGATACGGAAGATCTATTGATGAAAAACCCTGCTGTAGATAAGGTAATTTCTGTGGATGGTTTGAATTTATTCAGTGGTTCCATGTCATCTTCAGCGGCTTCTATTTTTGTTAAACTGAAAAAAGGAGGTGAACGAGGAAAAGTTAATAATATTAATGAAATCATCGGTCAGACTCAGGGAATGCTTTCTCAGGATAAAAGAGCGAATTTCCTTGTATTGAATACTCCTACCGTAGATGGTTTCGGGAATACGAGTGGTATGGAGCTGGTGCTTCAGGACCGTACCAACGGTGAACTTCAGAATTTAGGGAATATTTCGTATGGAATGATGGGAGCTTTGATGCAGAGACCTGAAGTAGCGGTAGCATTTACAACTTTCGATGTGACCTATCCCCAGTTTGAAGTCTTGGTAGATGAGGTGAAAGCTGCTCAGCTCGGAGTGAGTGTTGCTGATGTCTTAGGGGTAATGCAGGGATATTACGGAAGTATCCAGGCTTCGGATTTCAACAGGTTCGGAAAATACTACAGAGTGTTGGTACAGTCTACTCCTGAAATGAGAGAAGATAAAGAATCATTGAATGGTATTTTCGTGAAGAATAATTTAGGTCAGATGGTTCCCGTGAATACACTTGTGAGTCTGAAACAGGTGACGGGAGCTGAAGTGGTGGATCGATTTAATCTTTTCAACTCATCGAACTTAACGGTGATGGCGGCTCCCGGGTACAGTACGGGACAGGCAATGGCAGCGATTGATGAGGTGAGCAAGCAGGTGCTGCCTCCGGGATATACTTATGATTATAAAGGAATGAGTCGTGAAGAAGCAGGTTCAAGTTCACAATCAGTGATGATTTTCGGATTGTGTATCGTGTTTGTATTTTTCCTGTTGTCGGCTCAATACGAGAGTTATATTCTTCCTTTAGCAGTATTGATCGCTATTCCGGTAGGATTATCAGGCGTTTTTGTGGGAATTACATTTGCGGAACTTTCCAATAATATTTATGTACAGATTGCTTTGGTCATGTTGATCGGGCTTTTGGCAAAGAATGGTATTCTGATTGTGGAATTTGCCATTCAGAGACGTAGAGCGGGCAAAAGTCTCATCGCTTCTGCCGTTGAAGGGGCAAAAGCCCGCTTGCGTCCTATTCTAATGACTTCTTTAGCATTTATTACAGGGTTGATTCCGTTGATTTTTGTGGTAGGTCCATCTGCATTGGGTAACCATTCTATTGGATATGCGGCTATTTCAGGGATGCTTTTCGGAACGATCTTAGGGATTTTTGTGGTTCCGGTGCTTTTCGTGGTATTCCAGGCTTTACATGAGAAAATTAACGGAAGAGTCATAACAGAAGCGGATTGGGAATATTAATTCAAATGATTTTAAAAATGAAAATTAAAAATATAGCATATATCGCACTTATTTCAGGAACGGCAGTTTCCTGTGGAGTTCAGAAGTTTGAACGGCCTGAAGTGAAAATGCCTGACGCTTTCAGAAGCGATAGTATGGTGGTACAGCAGGATGAAAATATTGCTAAAATCAGTTATAAAGATTTCTTTAAAGATCCTGTTTTGATTGGATTGATTGATAAAGCAATGATTCAGAATAATGATCTTTTGGTAGCATTGAAACAGATAGAATTCGCATCATTAGCTTATAACCAAAGTAAATGGTTGAATGTTCCAACTGTGAGTGCCACCGCCAATGCCAATATCAACCGTCCTTCGGATAATAGTATGAACGGAATGATGGCGGGACAATTCATGGGCAAAAGGTATATGGAAGATTATACAGCATCCGTTAATCTGTCGTGGGAAGCTGATATCTGGGGAAAGATTAAAGGGAGAAAAGAGCAGGCTTTGACTGAATATCTTAAAACCCAGGAAGCAGCAAAAGCTGTGAAAACGCAGCTGGTGGCTACTGTAGTGCAAGGCTATTATAATCTGCTTATGCTGGATACTCAACTGGAAATTACAAAATCTAATCTTGCCTATTCAGATAATACTCTCAAGTTTCTGACCAAACAGCAGGAGCTTGGACTGACGACTGCCTTGGCCGTGCAACAGCAGGAAATTGTAAAAGATCAGATCTTAAAATCAATTCCGGCTATTGAAAGTGCTGTTTTGATTCAGGAAAATGCCTTAAGTATCCTTACAGGGGCCATGCCTGGTAAAATTGAAAGAAGTGCAAGCTTAAATACCGTGCAATCTCCCGATCATATTTCTGCAGGAATTCCTTCTGAGTTGTTGAGTTACAGGCCGGATATCAAAACTGCAGAGCTTGAAGTAAGAAAAAGTGCAGCAGCTATTCATGTTGCCAAAATGAGTATGTATCCTTCGTTGAATATTACAGCACAAGGCGGCGTAAATGCTTTTCAGCTGAGCCACTGGTTCAGTATTCCGGGATCTCTTTTCGGAATGGCAGCAGGAGCAATTGCTCAGCCTATTTTGAATGGAAAACAACTCAAAACGCAATATGAACAGTCTAAAGTTTTGGCTGATCAGGCGGAGCTTAATTTTAAGCAATCTGTGCTAAAGGCGGTTGGAGAAGTTTCTGATGCATTGGTACAAATTGAGAAGTTAGAAGAACAGCAGAAGATTGCAGAAGGATTAGCCGTGAAATCCGGTGAGGCAGTAAAGAAAGCTGATCTTCTCTTTAAATACAATTCCGCAACTTATGTAGAAGTGATCATTGCACAAACCAATAAGCTTCAGGCTGAATTGGATCTGGCTTCACTGAAAGCTCAACGATTGAATGCCATAACTGCGCTCTATCGCTCTGTTGGTGGCGGATGGCAATAAAGTAAAATTGAACCTGCTTCGTCTATACTGATGCAGCAGGTTTTAAATCCATACTACTATGAAGACAAATATACAGGAGGGTATCATTCTTATTCCGGATTTCAGCGGATTTACCGAGTTTGTGTTCAATACAAAATTGTATACGGGAGAGTATATTGTAAGAGAATTGCTCTCTACATTGATTGATGTGAACGAACGGTATTTTGAAATTTCGGAGATTGAGGGGGATGCTATTTTATTCTATCGTTATGATGAACAGCCATCTTATCAGAATATTTCAGGCATGCTCAGGAAGATGAGAAATGCATTCAATAAGAAAATTGAAGAATTAAGTAAAAGCCTGAGTACAACAATTGATTTGTCGCTGAAGTTTATTGTGCATTACGGAACATTTTCCCAGTATAAAATAGGAAACTTCAGAAAATTATATGGAAAAACAATAGTGGAAGCTCATCAGCTCCTGAAAAACGGATTGGCAGAACAGCCGTCTTATGCTTTGTATACTCACTCTTTTCTGGAAAGCAGTAGGAAACAAAATGTTGATTTTGAAAAAGAAGAGTTGCATCAGGAAGAAGTGGGACTGATCCATTATTTTGAAAACATAAACTAGCATATTTTTTAATCCTTGTAAATTTGCTTTTGCTAGGTGCCCGGGTGAGATCCGGGCATTTTTTGTTTATGAAATAATTATAAAGTTGAAATATCAATTTTTTCTGTCTTTTTTTAGATTAGTAAAAAAATGCCATTTTTTGATAATTTAACATAGGTATAATTTGATCAAATTTATTTTATTATGGTATTGTTGGTGTTTTTATATTATTGTTGATTTATTTTCAAATAATGATATTGTTATGTGGTTGAAAATTAAAGGTTTATTTCATTTTTTTTAATTTTTAATGTAACAAATGTGCTATGATGATGGTCTTATACAATAAACTAAGATCTCAACATGAAAATTATATTATTTCCTATAGCAGTATTAACGGGTACATTGGCATTTGCCCAAACCCAGACTGTGAAGGATACGGTAAAAGCAAATTCAAAAGAAATTGAAGGGGTTACCATCGTAGCCAGGAAACCCACCGTAGAGTCCAAAGTGGACCGAACTGTCTTTAATGTATCTAATAGCTCTATCGTAGCAGGAAATACAACCTGGGATGTTCTTAGAATGACACCTTTGGTAAGTATTGATAATAATGACGCTGTAAAAGCCGAGGGACAATCGGTTACGGTATATATTAACGATAGGAAATCGGTTTTTACAGGTAAAGAATTAAAAGAATATCTTAAGACAATTCCAGCTGATAATCTCATGAAAATAGAGGTGATTACCAGCCCATCTTCCCGATATGAAACCTCCGGTTCCGTGATCAACATTGTTCTAAAAAAAAGAGATGATGAAGGAATAAAAGGAAGCATTTCTTTAAATAACAGACACAGTACCAAAAACTCCCAGTATACCAATTTTAACCTGAACTATCATAAGAAAAAATTTACCCAAACATTTATAGGAAGTTATAATAATGGGAATTATGTGCAGAAAACAGAGACCTGGGACAACCGGTATAAAGATAATAAACTCACTCAGTTCAGCCTTGAAAATGTAATGGGGAATGAAACTCCATCTTTTTCTTCTACTTCAGAATTTGAAATCAATGATAAAAATAATATAGGATTTGTCCTGGAGTATTCACAAAGCAGAAATTTATCTTTGGCAGAATCTGAAGGTAAGGTTTCATTGAATGGAGAGCCAGGTGATTCTTTCCGCCAGGTTCAGAATGCATGGGGATTCAGTCGTAACTTAGGAACGAATGCCTTTTACAAATACTATGATAAAGAAAAGAACAGGATTTTAGATATCAATGCAGGAAGTAATTATTCCAGTAATGACAATGATAATTTAATTGATAAAAATATTTTTGATAAGCAGGGAGGGCAAAAAGCACAACAATTAGGATTTATCAGTAAGAACCAGATGCGCAATTATTACCTCAAAATAGATTATACACAACCTTTGGGTAAATCAGGAGGTACCATCGAAGTGGGAGGGAAGACGGAAATAAATAATCATGTTATTCCTAATGGCCTTTATGGAACAAGTATCAATGATCCTCAATCGGAGTATTTTAATCTTTCCAAAAATGACAGATTCTTTTATAAGGATAATCTCAGCTCCCTGTATGCCAATTATAGTAAAACATTTTTCAAAAAATTGGAGGCAAGGATCGGGATCCGATATGAATATATAGATTTTAAAGTAGGGCAGGACGTTGCAGGAACCAATAGAAGAGATTCCTATGGCACTTTTTTACCCAATTTATTGCTGAAATATTCTTTTTCGGATAAATACGACGTGAGTTTTACGTACAACCGAAGTATATGGAGACCATGGTATTCTGAGTTTAATCCTTTCCTGATGCCGGAAATCAATGGAACCTATTCCAGAGGAAACCTGTATTTGAATCCTAATCCTAATGACCGTCTTTATCTGAAATTCGGAATTTTGAAAAAGTATTTTATCTCTGCAAGATATATGCATACCAATCAGGATTACTGGACCACTTATGTAACGGAAAACGGAAGAACAGTTTCTTTACCCGGTAATTTTGATGGAAAAGTGGAGAAATACTATCTATTTGCCAACACCAATCAGAATTTTCTGAAAAACAAACTGAATGTCAATGTCGGATTTGGTTGGTATTATATTAATAATAAAGATTTTAATGAAAAAAATCAATTAGGAGGTAAAAATTATATCAGTTATTGGGGAGGATCTGCTAATTTATCCTACACTAATCTTTTCAATAAAAACATCAACCTGAGTGCCTGGATGGAAATTGCGAATCAAAACAATGGAAATTCATATGCGAATAATACCAATGTTTTTCATAATATTTCAGTGACCAAAATATTTCCAAAAACCCAGATGGAGCTAAGTATGCAGTTGATGAATATCTTTAAAAGGCCTTCCGGCGATAATACAACCTATAGCCCGGATGGAACCTTCAGAGAATATTCGAAATGGGATTGGTATGGCGTGGCAGTGACATTCGTAAAACGCTTCGGGAATCAGAAAGTAAAAGAAAATACCAAAACCGATGTAGAGAAAAATTCGGGTGGCGGAAAATAAACAAATTTGTTAAATGTGAGCGGATCTTCTTTGGAAGTCCGCTTTTTTATATCTGGAATTGCTGAATTTAACCTTGCCTAGATCTGGCAAAAAAAATCTGCTCAATCTGCAAAACCCGAGAGAAAATAAAATATCAAGAAGTTTTTGACGCAAAGGTTTTTTTTTAAAATGCCTTATTTTAAGTGAGCAAAGGCTGAATCAACTTCATTGATTCTTTCGAAGCTTGTGTATAACCATGTCGCTTCATCAGCGAAGTAGTCGTAATTCTTAGCCCCCTAAGATATGTGCATTAATAATAATAGCTTTGCGTTTATTTAAACCTCACGCAGATTACAGGGATTTCGCAGATGAAAAGAGATCTGCTTAATTTGCTAAATCCGCGAGAGAAAATAAAAATATATCTAAGAATTTTTTGACGCAAAGGTTTTTATTTTTAATGCCGTATTTTAAGGGAGCAAAGGCTGAATCAACTTCATTGATTCTCTCGAAGCTTGTGTATAACCATGTCGCTTCATCAGCGACGTAGTCGTAATTCTTAGCCCCCTAAGATATGTGCATTAATAATAATAGCTTTGCGTTTATTTAAATCTCACGCAGATTACAGGGATTTCGCAGATGAAAAGAGATCTGCTCAATCCGCAAAATCCGAGAATCTCTTCTTATTCAGCCTTATACTTTATTTGTGATGTTTAGATTCCTCCTCCGTCGGAATGAAAATAGACTAAAGCTTTACTTCACTAGTGAAAAATGAAATACTTAGCTTCTACTCAAAATAATAAGATCTGTGTACATCTGAGCAATCTGTGGTTAAAAAAAGTAAACCATAAAGCCATTAAAATTTTTTATAACACTAAAGTTATTGTAAGTGGACTATTTTTGAGCATAGAAAGTACACTAAAGTTTTTATGAAAATCTCTGATTTTCTTCTAAAGTGAACTTATATGTTTAATAGCATGATGAGCTTACTGAAGTGAACTAAAGTGTTTTTAAAATCTGCGTTATCCGCAAAATCCGCGAGAGAAAATAAAATATCAAGAAGTTTTTGACATAAAGGTTTATTTAGATCTCAAGCAGATTACAGGGATTTCGCAGATGAAAAGAGATCTGCTTAATTTGCAAAATTCGCGAGAGGAATAAAAAAGTATCAGATAGAGTAAAATGATAAGCATCAGTAAAAGAAAACAGATCCCTAATCAGGAATCTGTTTTTTATCTCTATAACGAAATCAGGAGATGTTGAACGTTTTGAATACATTTTCAACTCTCAATTTTCATTTATTAAAATTTTATTGCAGTGTAAACTTCACTTTCGTTTTGATCGCATCAGAAGAATTACCAATCTGTGCTTCAAACTCTCCCGGTTCAGCGACCCAATCGTGTTTCTGAGGATCAAAATAGCTTAACGCAGATTTATCAATACTAAAAGTCACATCCTTTTGTTCACCCGGATTTAAATATATTTTTTCAAAACCTTTCAGCTCTTTTGCAGGACGCGGAACCGATGATTTTACATCACTGATATAAAGCTGAGCAACTTCAGCTCCTGCTTTTTTTCCTGTATTTTTCACGCTTACCGTAAAAGTGATGGTATCATTCTGGGTCATTGTCGTCTTATCTGCCTTAGCCTTTCCAAAATCAAAGGTAGTATAGCTTAAGCCATGACCGAAACTGAATAACGGTTTAATATTCTTTGTATCGTGCCAACGGTATCCAACAAAAATTCCTTCATTATAAGTAATATTGATCGGGTTTTTCTGGTCTTTTCCTTTTCCTGCAGCGAATTCATCCTTTTGTCCAGGATATTCTCCAAGCTGATGTGCTGAATTATCTTCAAGCTTAACCGGGAAAGTAAATGGCAGTTTCCCTGAAGGATTGGAATCACCGGCCAAAACAGAAGCTATAGAATTTCCTGCTTCCGATCCCAGATACCATGCCTGAACGATAGTAGGTACTTCTTTGACCCATGGCATAGCCACTGCATTTCCTGAAACCAATACCACAGACAGATTTTTGTTGGCTTTTGCTAAAGCAGAAATAACATGATCCTGATTGTAAGGTAAGCCATAGCTTTTTCTGTCATTTCCTTCACTGTCCTGGAAGTCTGCTTTGTTTAATCCGCCTACAAAGATAACGTAATCAGATTTTTTTGCTAATTCTACTGCTTCGTTCAACAGTTCAGTTTCAGAACGGGTATCTTTCAGGTCCTGTCCGGATTTTACGCCATTATATTCACCGCCGATATCACCTACGTAACCTCTTGCATATTGTACATCCGCTTGTTTTCCAAATCTGGATTTGATTCCGTCTAAAGGAAGCGTTTCATATTTTACTTTTAATGACGAAGAACCTCCCCCAACAGTCATTATTTTTATAGCATTTTCTCCGATAACGGCTATCTTTTTAGCTTTTGAAATGTCGATAGGTAAAACATTCCTGTCATTTTTTAACAGAACAATTCCTTCAGCTCCGATTTCTTTAGCCACAGCTTTATGCTCTTCAGAAGCAATATTTCCGAAAGGTTTATTTCTGTTCATGGTTGTTTTATAAGCAAGCCGAAGGAGTCTCGTTACCTTGTCATCAAGTTCTTTGGTGCCAACTTTTCCTGATTTGATGAGGTCTAAGTAAGGTTTAGCCAGATAATAATTATCATAGGCATTCTTAGTTCCGGCAGAAAGACCGTTGGTCCAGGAGCCGAATTCCAGATCAAGTCCGTTGTGAATCGCCTGTTCAGTATTGTTGACAGCGCCCCAGTCGGAAACCACTACACCTTTGTAGTTCCATTCCTTTTTTAAAATATCATTTAACAGGTATTGATTCTGACTGGCATATTGACCCTTGTACATGTCATACGCTCCCATGATTGTCCATGAATCCCCTTCTGTAATGGCTGCTTTGAAAGGAGGAAGATAAATTTCATAAAGAGTTCTGTCATCAACGTTTACATTACTGGTATGGCGGAACATTTCCTGATTGTTTAAGGCAAAATGTTTTACAGAAGTGGCCACTCCGTTAGACTGTACTCCTTTGATGTAAGGAACCACCATTTTTGAGGTTAGATAAGGATCTTCGCCCATGTATTCAAAATTTCTTCCGTTTAGAGGAGTTCTGTAAATGTTGACTCCCGGTCCGAGAAGAATATCTTTTTTTCTATAACGCGCCTCTTCGCCCAGGGCTTTACCATAATTCCATGACATTTTTTTGTTCCAAGTTGCTGATAATGCAGTAAGGGCAGGGTAGGCGATGATGGAGTCATTGGTCCATCCGGCCTGGTCCCATTCGTCCCACATAACTTCCGGGCGTACTCCGTGTGGTCCGTCGGTAGTCCAGAATTCAGGGATTCCTAATCTTGGAACTCCCGGTGAACTGAACTTGGACTGTGCATGCAACATGGCCACTTTTTCTTCCAGCGTCATTCTGGAAAGCGCATCCTGAATACGTTGTTCCACAGGTTTTGATTCATCTAAATAAACGGGTAGAGTAGTGTTCTGAGCCATATAAGAAACAGAAATAAGGGTGAATAAACTTACGATGGCGGTTTTCTTTAACATAATGCCTTTTTATTTTGATTGAAAACAAAAATAAAGAAAATTTTCTTTATTATCTCAAATTGAGAAAATAAAAATGTATCGGAAAAAAAACTGCCTCCAAATAGATGGGCAGTTTTCATATCGAAATGATAAAGAATTATTTTACATGAAATAACGGTAGCAGATAAGCCAGATAGTTATCAGGAAACATCGATTCGCTCTCAAACCCTCAAACCCTCAAATTCTCGAACTCTCAAACTCTCCGGCTCTCCAACACATTACCATCCTTTCACGGCACCTCCTTTGAAAATTTCTTTTGCTTTCTTTTCAACTTCATCAGATTCATATGCTTTGACGAAGTTTTTTACCTTCTGGCTGTTTTTGTTGTCTTGTCTTGCAACAACTACATTCACATAAGGCGAATCTTTATCTTCTTTAAAAATACCTTGTTTCTCGGAATCCAGACCGGCCTGTGCCGCAAAATTATTATTGATAATGCCTACAACAACATCTCTGTCATCCAGGACTCTTGGAATCTGTGCGCCTTCAATTTCCATGATATTAAGTTGCTTTGGATTTTCTGTAATATCCGTCACTTTTGGAAGAAGCCCCACTCCGTCTTTCAATTTAATAAGCCCGTTTTTTTGTAACAGAAGCAATGAACGTCCACCATTGGTAGGGTCATTAGGAATGACAATTGTACTTCCGTTTTGCAGTTGGCTGATATTGCTGATCTTTTTTGAATAGGCAATAATAGGATAGACAAAAGTATTCCCTACAACCGCCAGATTATACCCTCTTTGTTTGGATTGTTCCGTTAAATAAGGAACATGCTGGAAAGCATTGGCATCAATATCACCGTTGGTCAGAGCCTCATTGGGAACTACATAATCATTAAATGGAATAAGCTCTACTTCCAGATTGTATTTTTCTTTTGCTACTTTTTTGGCCACTTCAGCAATTTCCTGCTCTGGTCCATAGGTAATTCCGACTCTGATAAAGTTGGGATCATCTTTCCTTCCTGAACAAGCGGTAAAGAGAAGAACTCCGGCAGCCAGTAATCCTAAGATTTTTATTTTTTTCATTCTTTTTTATTTATTATTAAAGCAAAAGAGGTGAAGAAACAAATTTTCAACGTACGCTCACACTCTCACACTCTCAAACTCAAACTACCTGTGGTCAAAATGTTTTGAAAAACGATCTCCCACAAACTGGATGATGAATACCAGCAACACAAGTAATATCAGGACGGTATTCATAATCACAATATCATAGCCGATATATCCGTACTGATATCCTACCTGACCAAGACCTCCTGCACCTACAGCACCGCCCATCGCAGAATATCCAACAAGGGTAATTAACGTAATCGTTGCATTATTAATCAAGGAAGGTAATGCTTCAGGAAGCAATACTTTTCTGATAATTTGAAAAGGTGAAGCTCCTAAGGCTCTGGCAGTTTCTATCAATCCGTGAGGAACTTCAAGAAGACTGTTTTCTACCAGTCTTGCAATAAATGGCGCTGCACCCACACTTAGAGGAACCAAAGCCGCATTAACTCCGATGGAAGTTCCCGCCAGAATTCTGGTAAAAGGAATCATCCATACAATTAAGATAATAAAAGGAATGGCACGGAAAATATTCACTACTATGGACAATATTCTGTGGTACAGTGCATTTTCCAATAGCTGTCCTTTTCTTGTTAAAAATAAAAAAATCCCGACCGGAAGTCCTAAAACAAATCCAAAAAAGCCGGATACAAATGTCATGTAAACCGTTTCCCAGGTTCCTTTTGCCAAAAGGGCAATTACCGCATCACTAAGCATATCCTTTTACTGTATTTTGAATTTTGTTCTGATTAAAATAATAGATGGCCTGTTGGTTGGCTTCCTCTTCGCCCTGAAGCTGAAGCAACAGTTTTCCAACATTTGAATTTCCGAAGTATTCTACATCAGCTTTCAAAAGTTTGTAAGGGATTTTATGTTGGTTATATAATGCTGAAAGAATCTGTTCAACACTAAAATTTTCATTGAGTTCGATTTCGACCAGTGGAAATAAACCTTCCTTCGGTTCTTTCTGTAGTCTGCTGTTGAATTCCTGTGGCAGGGTCATGACGTCTGAATTTATAAATTGTCGGATTACCGGATTTTCTTTGTCCGAAATAATCTCACTTAAAGTTCCTTTTTTTAATAATTTTCCGTGGTCTATCACGGCAACGTGGTTACAAACCGCTTTGATAACTTCCATTTCATGGGTAATCAAAAGAATGGTAATCCCCAATCTCTCATTGATATCCTTCAAAAGCTGCAAAATAGATTGTGTAGTCACCGGATCAAGGGCGCTGGTGGCTTCATCACAAAGCAGAAGATGTGGATCATTTGCCAATGCTCTTGCAATGGCTACTCTTTGTTTCTGGCCTCCGGAAAGACTTTTGGGATAATCGTGGGCTTTATTTTCAAGGCCTACGATTTTCAGGAGTTCATATACTTTTTTACTGATTTGCTCTTTACTAAGGTGATCCAGCTCCAAAGGGAGTGCTATATTATCAAAAACCGTTCTCGAAGACAGAAGATTGAAGTGCTGGAAGATCATTCCGATTTTTTTACGCTCTTCAGCCAGCTGCTTTGAACTTAATTTGGTAAAATCTTTTCCATTGATAATAATTTGCCCTTCATCCGGTCTTTCCAAAAGATTTACGGTACGGATCAGAGTACTTTTTCCGGCACCGGAAAACCCTATAATTCCTACAATATCTCCTTTTTCTATATTGAGACTCACCTGATCCAGTGCCTTAAACGACTGTTTCTTCTGGTGAAAAGTTTTTGATATGTTTTTAATTTCTATCATTCTGATGTTTATACTATTAAATAGGCTGATATCGCTTATTTGTCCTATTAAAAAATCTTCTTACTCTTCTTAATTTAACTTTTGACCGTTTTGAAAGTTTAAAGTATTTGGTGACATTCGTCAACAGTACTCCCAGCAATATAATGGCCAAACCATACAACTGGCTTCCATTGATGCTCTGATGGGCAACAATCCAGCCTGCAATCACGGTTACAATAGGATTTATATAGGTATGGGTGCTTACAAGGGCTGCGGGTTTCACGGACAAGAGCCAAATGTACGACAAATAAGCGACTATTGATCCAAAGAAAATCAAAAACAGAACACCAAACCATGCCGGTAAAGGGACTGCGGAGACCGAAAAAAACGCCCATTCTCCTCTGATAAAAGCAATCAGAAAGGCTGCTACACCTGCTACAATTAATTGTTGAGCAATATTCATAAATGTAGAATGGGATGCCGGATTTTTTTTCGAATATAAAGAACCTAAAACCCAGGCAATCGAGCTTAATCCTAAGACAATAAATGCTGTAATTCTAAGATTTCTATCAACCATGGCATGAGCTGCGTTGGAATGTACACTACCTTTTAAGAAGAATACCAGTCCTACAAACCCGATGGCCAGTCCTATCGGAATGAATTTGTCTGAAAAATAATATTTCCAGTTTTTTCTGTCGATGGCAATAAACCAAAAAGGTCCTGTCGCAATTGAGATTGCAGCCTCAGAAGCTGTTACATATTGTTCACCCCAAGCCACCAGACCTGTTCCCCCTGTAAGGATAAGCACTCCGGTGATGGCATTTTTCTTCCAGTTAGTCAGAGAACTTGCTCTTTCTCCTTTTGAAAGGAGATATCCAATCATCAGAATTCCTGCTACCAGGAATCTCAATCCCGAAAGAATAAAGGGCGGAAAACCTTTTAAGCCAAATGAAATAGCTAAAAACGTAATTCCCCATATTACATAAATGTTTGTAAATGCCAATGGAACCAGCCATTTGTTTTTAGAATTGCTCATTTTTATTTTTTTAATGTTGTTGTGTTTAGTGTTTTTAATAAAAAAAGGCCCTACAACTTGGTAGGGCCTTTACAATATATCATATAAAAAGTAAGGTCACCCACAGTATTTCTGATGCATAGGCATACACGTAGCCATCATCATTTTTTTGATGCTATGTTTCTTTATTGAATTATTATTTAATTCTGCCTTCATTTTATTTTTTTTCTTGAATACGGTGCAAATATATAATATAATTTTTATTAGTCCACTAAAAAAGTAGGGAATTTAAATATTAATTTATCGTTAATGAGTTTAAGTATTTGGTTTTCAGGTTTTTAATTTATTTTTTAGTTTTAAGTATTTTATTCTATAATCAGGTTTGTTTTCTTTTTTTTAATTCAATTGTTAGTTGAATTGAAGCGTCAATTATCTTTGTTAAAAATATAAAATAAGTCCTTATTTTTTAAGAATTGTGTAAAGTCGAATCAGGCAACTTCTGTTTAGTCAACTTTGACTCATTTATTAAACTAGTTAAATGTCCGGGACTTTCTATACGTTGTAATTTAGCATTAAAATTAAAGACATGGACAACAGAATATTAGGGTCTGCATCATATTACAGCCATAGCAGACAATGCAAAAAGAAATTTAGATTTTTATACTCAGGTATTAGGGGTAAGACTGGTGAAAAAAACAGTCAATTTGATGATCCCGGAACGTATCATTTTTACTTTGGAAATGAAACCGGAACTCCGGGAACTATTCTTACTTTCTTTCCCATGGGAAGGAATTGGTCCGGGAACTAATGGAAGTGGTATGGCCTACTCATATTGGATATGCCTGTACCTGAAGGAAGCCTTGGCATTCTGGAAAAATCGTTTGGAAAGTTTACAGGTTAAGGTTGAACAAGGAGAGATCTTTGGTGAAAAAATGATTTCCTTTAAAGATCCTGACGGTCTCCAGTTACAATTTATAGAACCCTCTGGTGATGGCAATAGAAAAGTATGGACAACAGATGATATTAAAGATGAACAGGCTTTAAAAGGTTTTCATAATGTTACTTTAACATTGAGAAATGCGGAGCCTACCATGAAGGTATTAACTGATATTCTTGGGTACGATCTTCAAAAGCAGGAAGGAGAAAGATACAGACTGGCAACAGATGCTATTGATACAGCCAATCTGATCGATATTATTGAAAACGATAAAATTCCGGCAGGAAGAAATGCCGCGGGGACTAATCACCATATTGCTTTCAGAGTAAAAGATGACAATATTCTGATGGAATATCGTGAAAAAGCATTATCTGCAGGCTTAAGCATTACTCCGAAAATTAACAGAGACTATTTTTATTCATTGTATTTCCGTGAACCGGGAGGAGTTTTGTTTGAAATTGCTACTGATAATCCGGGATTTACTGTGGATGAACCTTTGGAAGAACTTGGTACTCATCTGAAACTTCCTGCACAGTACGAAGGAATGCGTGATAAAATTGAAGATGTACTGCCGAACTTATCATAGATCATTGACCAGCTCTGATAAAGAAGCTAATTTTGAATTATCATTAAAATAACAATAAAATGGAAAGAACAGAAATTGTATTAGAAGGAAGAAGAGGAGAAATTCAACTTTTCTCAGACGATCATAAAGCAGGAAAAATGGACATTTCAGTAATCGGCGAAAAACTCACGGTGTACCATACCGAAGTAAATCCCGAATATGAAGGAAAAGGTTTTGCTAAAATTTTATTAGAAAGACTGGTTTCCTACGCAAGAGAAAATAACCTGAAAATTGTACCGTTGTGCCCGTATGTTCACGCACAGTTCAAGCGTCATCCGGAAGAGTACAATGATGTCTGGATGACAGCAGAGTAAAGAGATGCTTGAGGCTAGGAGAGTTTGATAAAATGAGTTTTTGGAGCAATTTTATCTCTTACCTTCTTTGTCTGTCACAGTAACCAATTAATAACAATCAACACAATGAAACTTATCACAGGGCTGCATCATGTTACAGCTATAACCGGCAATGCACAGGAAAATATAGATTTTTACACAGGAGTATTGGGACTTCGTTTGGTAAAGAAAACAGTTAATTTTGATTATTCAGAAGTATACCATTTTTATTTCGGGGATGATTTCGGAACTCCGGGGACTATTATGACTACTTTTCCTTACGGTAAAGATCTCATCAATGGAAGACATGGAAAAGGAATGCTGAATACAACGGCCTTTTCAGTTTCAATAGATGCGTTGGACTACTGGATAAATCGTCTGGATCAGTTTAATATTCATTACAAACAGCCCCAGCAAAGATTTTCAGATGAGGTGTTTATTTATCTGGAAGATTTTGACGGCCTTGGTCTTGAACTGGTTTTTAATAACAAAGATGAGAGAAAAGGATATTACAATGGATATATTCCTAAGGATTACACTCTTAAAGGAATTCACCATGTAGAAATCTGGCTTGATGCTTATGAAAGAACGGCGGCGCTTCTTACCACTCAGATGGATCATAAAGTAATCAGTGAAACGCCTGACAGATTGCGGTTAGGAACTGAAAATATTCCCGGAAAATATGTTGATCTACTAAGTACCCCAACGGCATTGAAAGGACTTGCCGGAAGAGGTACGGTACATCATGTTGCTTTTGCAACTCCGGATGCCGCAACTCAGCTTGAAATGGTGGAAAGATTAGACGCTTATGGACTGCAGCATACCGAAGTAAAAGACCGAAAATATTTTACCTCCGTATACTTTAAAGAACCGGGAGGAGTATTATTTGAAATTGCCACTTCAGGTCCGGGATTCGATGCAGATGAAGAGCTGGCATTTCTTGGCGAAGATCTCCAGTTGCCACAACAATTTGAAGAACAAAGACAACACTTGATTGAAGTTCTTCCGAAAATAAATTATCCAACAGAAAAATTCAGATAAAATATAATGAGCCACACGTTAAATATAAAAACAGCAGGAATCCCTTTGAAACAGGCCGAAAAAGCCTTGATTATGATTCATGGAAGGGGAGGAAGTGCCCAGGATATTTTGAGCCTTTCCCAATATTTGAATGTCAAAGATTATGCCTTATTAGCTCCACAAGCTTTGAACCATACCTGGTATCCATTATCATTTATGGCCCCTGTCGATCAAAATGAACCTTGGTTGTCATCAGCTCTTGAAATGGTAGGCGAGACTGTAAAAGCTGTTCTGGATGCAGGAATTAAGCCTGAAAACATCTATTTTTTCGGATTTTCTCAGGGTGCTTGTCTTACCTTGGAATTCTTAGCCCGAAATGCACAGAGATTTGGCGGAGCAGCAGCAATTATTGGCGGTGTCATTGGTGATAAGGTTAATCGGGAGAATTACAAAGGTGACTTTGCAGGAACTCCTGTTTTCTTAGGAACCAGTAATCCTGATTTTCATGTTCCTGTAGAAAGGGTATATGCAACGGCCAATATTTTCAGAGAAATGAATGCTGATGTTACAGAAAAAGTATATGCGAATTTTGGACATTCGATCAATCAGGAAGAAATAGAACTGGTCAATTCAATTATATTTAAATAAATAATTTTGACCATAATAGATTTGTAACACTTAAGTGTAAAAATCGAAGATTTCTTTGAAACTATACGTTGTTATCAAACGCTGGTTTATTTTGCCACTAATACACGAATAAAAAGCATTCGTGCATTAGTGGCTAAAAAATCTTAACATAATTTCTGCGTTATCTGCTCAATCTGCAAGAACATAAACATCTGTTTATATCTGAGAAACCTGTGGTCAACTACAAAATTTAATTAGTAATACTCACCAATCATTTTCAACTTCCAACTCTCAATTTTCAACTAAAAAAAAATGCACGAAAATTTTCTTCTTATTCTGGGACTTCTTTTAATTGTCATGTTGCTGGTTATGCTGGCACAAAGGATCAAAATTGCCTATCCGATATTTCTGGTATTGGCCGGATTGGGAATCAGTTTTATTCCGGGAGTGCCGGTTTTACAACTGGATCCTGATATTATATTTCTGATCTTTTTACCCCCATTGCTTTACGAAGCAGCCTGGTATACCTCATGGAATGATTTCTGGAAATGGAAACGTCCTATCAGTTTACTGGCTTTCGGACTGGTATTTTTAACTTCTCTGGTCGTGGCATATGCTTCCCAGGCGCTGATACCAGGTTTTACGCTGGCTTTAGGATTTTTATTGGGAGGTATTGTTTCACCACCGGATGCTGTAGCAGCGACTACCGTGTTAAAAGGGTTAAAGGTACCAAAACGTACCATCGCTATTTTGGAAGGAGAAAGTCTTATCAATGATGCTTCATCACTGATCGTTTTCAGATTTGCCCTGGCTGCCGTAATGACAGGAGTGTTTTCCATGCAGGAGGCGACGGGACAATTCTTTCTGGTAGCAGGAATGGGAATTGTGGTAGGGATTGTAGGAGCACATATTTTCTATGCTATTCATCGGTTTTTACCAACGACTCCGGCTATTGACGCTGCTCTTACCGTAATGACTCCTTATATTTTATTTTTATCGGCGGAGCATTTTCATTTTTCAGGAGTAATGGCGGTGGTAAGCGGAGGGCTGTTTATGTCTTTCCGTGCCCATGAAATATTTAAAACAGGAACCACAAGAATTAATATGACCGGAGTCTGGAATACTCTGATTTTTGTGATGAATGCTTTTGTTTTCGTCTTAATAGGTCTGGAACTTCCTGATATTGTCAATGGTTTAGGTGAAATATCCGTGATGAAAGGAATTGAATATGGACTGATCATCAGCTGTATTGTGATTGCTGTTCGTCTGCTATGGATTTATCCGGTTGCTCATATTCCAAGATGGCTGAGCGAAAAGGCACGTCGTGATCCAAGCCCGGGATGGAAGAATCCCTTAATCATTGGCTGGGCAGGAATGAGAGGAGTCGTGTCTCTGGCAACAGCCCTATCCATTCCGGTGATGATGAATTCACAGGCAGAATTTCCGATGCGAAACCTGATTATATTTATCACTTTCGTCGTCATTTTTGTAACCCTGGTTTTTCAGGGATTAACATTGCCTTTGATTATTAAATTAACCAAAATCGGAGAAATTGATCATATCCTTCCATCTCATGAGCAGCAGGCCGGAATTCAGATGAGACTGGATAAACTGGCAGTTGATAAGCTGAATCATGAGTATAAAGAAAGTCTAGATACCAATAACCTGGTGGAAAATCTTAAAAAGACGCTGGAAAATGATATTCATCTTCATCAGAATCATTTAGCTTCAATAGAAATGTGTACCAACAGGCAGAATGATATGAAAGAATACCATCAGATCATGCTTGATATTTTTGCCTTACAAAGAAAAGAATTGTTCAGAATGAAACGCGAAAAACACTACAGCGATGACGAGATCAGAAAAGCAGAATCCCAGCTCGATCTGAATGAACTGAAAATAACCGGAAATAAACACCTTTAAAAATTAAAAATGATTTAAACAACTTAATTTTAAAACCCTCAACCTTCAACTAACACCCCATATGAATACACTACATTTTTTAGTAATCGGAAAAAATCAGGAAATACTCGATGTTTTAAAAAGAGTGATCGAGAATAATAAAGGCTGGACTGCCGATGTGCAGACTGATGAAAATTTTTGCTATGAGTATATCCAGCAAAACAACGTTGATATTGTACTGCTAAGCTCTGGTTTAGAGGATGAATTCGAGAAGGAGATTAAAATATTCTGTAACGGTTTAGACAAAGAGGTTAAAGTGATCGACCATTATGGTGGAGGAAGTGGGCTTCTGAAGAATGAAGTTTACAGTCTTTTTCCTAATTTGCGGGAGTAAACTTAATTGTATGTTTGAAAATATCATCAAAAACATTAGCAGATTCATCACCATTACTTCTGAAGAAGAAAAATTTTTTACTGATCTGTTAGTATGTCAGTCATTTCCTAAGAAAACCATTTTATTAAGAGAAGGAGAGATCTGTCAGTTTGAGGGATATATTCATAAAGGATGTGTGAGGATGTATTGTCTGGATGATAATGGTTCCGAAGTTACTCTTTTGTTTGCTATTGAAGACTGGTGGATCAGCGATATCGCATCTTTTCAGGAGCAAAAACCATCAAATGTATTTATTGAAACTTTGGAAGATACGGAGATTTATATGCTGAATCCTACCACCAAAGAAAAACTCTTACATGAGATTCCCAAATTTGAAAGAGTTTTCAGGATGCTTGTACAGAGAAATCTGGCAACCGTTCAGAAGCGTTTGGTCAATACCATTTCCCAATCGGCTACAGATCGCTATCTTGAATTTATTAAAGTCTATCCTTCCATTCCACAAAGGGTAGCACAATATTACATCGCCTCTTATCTGGGAGTTTCCAAAGAATTTGTAAGTACGATCAGGAAAAGGCTTGCTTCCAAAGAAAAGTAGAAATTCTTTTTTACCACAGATGACACAAATTTTCATAGGTTTTTATTCTCTGAGATTAAATCTGTGCTCATCTGCGAAATCTGTGGTCAATCAAACCACAAAAGTCACAAAAGTTTTTTTGAACACTTAAGTTAAATTTAAGTGCCAAGCTTTATGCATTAAAAGTGCACTAAAGTTTTTGAAAATCTACGATTTTCTTTAAAGTGCACTTACTTATTCAGAAGCATTCCAAACTTACTAAAGTGTTACAAAAATCTGCGTTATCAGCAAAATCAGCGAGAAATACAACCCAGTTTTAACGTAACTCTAAAATTTTATCGGAGATAAAATCCTTGCGTCCTAAAAACACATCTAATGTCATTTGCGTCTTAGCGTTTTCCAACCCACCACAATCAAAAAATCACCTATCCGGCTACAAAAATGTACCCGATATTTTTTTACCATAAAGTCACATTTATTAAACTAGTTAAATGCACAGGATTTTCAGTCTCTCTACATTTGTCATATCAAAAGCAAACAAATAATAACTCAATATGGACAGAAAAGATTTTTTAAAAAAAGGTTTATTGGGAACAGGAATGTTTGTTGCATCAGCCTCCCTGGCAAGTGCGATGAAAAATGAAATCGACGAGATCGAACCTTTAGAGCCGATTGGATACAATCATTTGCCCAATACAGAATCGAAAATCAAAGAAAATTCTGTACTTCATAAGGCAGACTCAAGAGGAAAGGCAGATCACGGATGGTTAGTAAGCCATCATACGTTCAGTTTTGCCAATTACCATAATCCTGAGAGAATGCACTTTGGAGTGTTAAGAGTTCTGAACGATGATAAAGTGGAAGCAGGAAGAGGTTTCGGAACCCATCCTCATGATAATATGGAAATCATCAGTATTCCTCTGGAAGGAGATCTTGAGCATAAAGACAGCATGGGAAATACAGCCATTATCAAGAGTGGAGATATTCAGGTGATGAGTGCAGGAAAAGGAATTATGCACAGTGAGTTCAATAAAAACAGCAACCAGCTTGTAAAATTCCTTCAAATCTGGGTGTATCCGAACAAAAGAAATGTCACTCCAAGATACGACCAGATTACGTTAGACAAAAGCAAAGGGCAAAACCAATTTCAGCAAATTCTTTCCCCTAATGCCAATGATGAAGGCGTTTGGATTCATCAGGATGCATGGTTTCACCTTGGAACTTTTGATAAAGAAGTAGAAATTCCTTACGCTATTAAGAAAAAAGGAAATGGAGTGTATGTTTTTATGATTAAGGGAAGTGCGGAGATCGGAGGTCAGATTGTAGAAGAAAGAGATGGTTTCGGAGTTTGGGATATCAAAGATTTTACGATTAAATCAATACAGGACGGTACAGAAATCCTTCTAATGGAAGTACCGATGACACTATAGATTCATTTAAGACCCAAATAATATAACATCATGAAACAGTATATATCCTGCTTATACCTCATTGTGGTTCTTCTATTTCCGATATTCAGTTTCGGGCACACTACCACAGCAGTCGGAACTTCCAAAACCTGGGGATCCGTAGATGGAATCTCTATGATCGGACTGGTACAAGGGCCTTCTTCAGCTGATGCCCAACTACAGGTAGCTTGTGTGTTTGAATACACAGACGACGATATCCACAGTGCACAGGCACTTCCTGCCAAAGTCAACGGACTTGTGCATCTGGATGAAGCATTGAAAGGGGAATTAACCAACATCAGAAAATCCGGACAATTTCAGGGACATTCTCTGGAAACGATTCTTATCACTCCTCCGACAGGATCTATGTCTGCTAAAAAATTATTATTGATTGGTTTGGGAGATCGTAATAAATTTACCCCTGACCTGATGACTTCAGTAGGAGAAGTGGCAGCCCGTGAAGCCATGAGACTGGGCGTAACCAATTTTGCCTTTGCCAGCGACCTGAAAGACGCCGGAATTGATTCTCCCACCGCTTTGGTCGCCGGAAATGTAGTGAGAGGAATTGTTCATGCCACCCGTGCTGAAAATTATCTGAAAGAACACAACCTATCCACCACAAAAAAACTGGAAAAAGTATATCTGTTGGCTGGCCCTGCCTTCTTTGAAACTGCGGGTGGAGGAATTGCCGATGCCATCTCAGAAGTTCAAAAGAAATAATGAACAGGTTTCATTAATATTGTTGATTGAGCCTCCTTTTTATAAGGGGGCTTTTGGCTTTTAAAATATGATACTATTATAAAATCCTGCAAATACATTTCAAATAAAAGTAGCTGAAACAAATCTGTTAATTTACCCAAAAGCTTAGAAAGAATCAATGAAATTGATTCCACTCTTAGCCTCCTAAAAATAAACATAAGCAAATAAACCTTTGCGTTTAAGAGATAGGTTATGATTGTAAATACATAGAAGACAGAATCTAATTTTGTTTCTTTTCAATTTTCATTCATCCAAAATCATCTCAATTGGCAATGTCAAAAAAAATCCCGATTTTTGCAATCCTTCAATAAATCCGAGTTCATGAAATTATGTATTGCCGAGAAGCCAAGTGTTGCCAGAGATATTGCCAAAGTATTGGGTGCTACCATGCCTAAACAGGGATATATGGAAGGGAACGGCTATTGCGTGACATGGACGTTCGGACACCTTTGCACGTTGAAAGAGCCTCACGATTACGGTCCTCAGTTTAAATCCTGGAATTTATTTTCACTGCCAATTATTCCCAGCAGTTTTGGGATCAAGCTGATCCCGAATAAAGGGGTTGAAAATCAGTTTAAAGTGATTGAAAGATTGGTCGAAGAATGTGATGAGGTCATCAATTGTGGGGATGCCGGGCAGGAGGGAGAATTGATTCAGCGTTGGGTATTACAGAAAGCAAAATGTAACAAACCTATCCAGCGTTTATGGATTTCTTCATTGACGGAAGAAGCTATTAAAGAAGGATTTGCTACTTTGAAACCTGCTGATGATTACAAAAATCTTTATCTGGCAGGAAATGCAAGAGCGATTGGTGACTGGTTGTTGGGAATCAATGCGACGCGTCTTTTTACCAAGAAATTTGGAGGAAATAAAGCTGTTCTTTCGATTGGAAGAGTGCAGACGCCTACATTGGCCATGCTTGTTCAGCGCCAGAAAGAAATCGATGCTTTTACGACAGAAGAATATTGGGAATTGAAAACGAAATACCGTGACGTTATTTTTAATGCCGCAATTGATCGTTTAAAAACCCTGGAACGTGCCGAAAAAGGACTTGAATATTTAAAAGTAAACCCTTTTGAGATCGTTTCTTTTGAAATTAAAGAAGGAAAAGAAAAAAAATCCGAGACTTTTTGACCTTACCGGTCTTCAGGTGGAGGCCAACAAAAAATATGGATATTCAGCCGAGAATACATTAAATTATATTCAAAGTCTTTACGAAAAGAAACATGTGACTTATCCACGTGTTGATACCACGTATCTATCCGAAAGTTTATATCCGAAAATAGGAGTTATCCTTCAGAAAATGTATCCTTATCAGGAATTGATTGCTCCTTTACTTGAAGCTCCTATTCCAAAATCAAAGGCTGTTTTTGATGATTCAAAAGTAACCGATCACCACGCCATCATTCCTACAGAAGTACCGCCTTCTCAAAATCTGAGTAGGGAAGAAAAACTGATTTATGACCTGATTGCCAAACGCTTTATTGCCGTATTCTATCCGGAATGTAAAATTTCCAATACTCTTGTAGAAGGAAAAGTAGGAACCATTCCTTTCAAAACCAGTGGAAGACAGGTGCTGGAACCGGGATGGAGAGCCGTATATGCCAAAGAGCCCAAAGAAGAATCTACAGATAAAGACAAAGAAAAGGAAAAAGAGGAAGAACAGACTATTCCTGAATTTGTGGTGGGAGAAACCGGACCTCATGACCCGATGATTCACCAGGGAAAAACGACCCCTCCGAAACCTTACACGGAAGCAACGTTGCTGAGAGCCATGGAAACTGCCGGAAAACAGGTAGAAGACGAAGAGCTGCGTGAGATGTTGAAGAACAATGGTATCGGTAGACCATCGACCCGTGCCAACATTATCGAAACCCTTTTCAAAAGGAAATACATCGAAAAGAAACGAAAAAATCTTATTGCTACCCAAACCGGAATACAGCTGATTGATACCATCGAGGATGAGCTGTTAAAAAGCCCGGAACTGACCGGTGAATGGGAATCAAAACTCCGTAAAATTGAAAAGGGCGAGTATGAAGCCAATCTTTTCAAAGAAGAACTGATTCAGATGGTGACGGAACTGACTGATAAAGTAGTCTACGGAAAAGGAAAAGTGATTACCCTGCAGGAAGAAGAAAAAGAGGTGGTCAAAGAAAAGAAAAAGAGAGAACCTGCTCAGAAAAAAGAGCTTCAGTCCTGGGAAGAAACAAAATGTCCGAAGTGTAAAGAACACAATCTTATTAAAGGAAAAACCGCAGTAGGCTGCTCTGACTTTAAAAATTGTGGTTTTAAAATTACCTTTGAAATCTTTGGAAAAAAATTAACGGATAAGCAATTGATGGATCTTGTCTTAAAAGGCAAAAGTTCAAAATTAAAAGGATTCAGTACCCATCCGGAAAGTATTGCAGAAGGTGTTTTAACGCTTGGTGACGACTTCCGTGTGCAACTTGGCTGATGATTTAGCGGGATTATTTTAATCTGCGAGCACAAATCAGACACAAAACATCTGTGTCAATCTGAGCAATCTGTAGTTTAAATAAAACCACAGAGCCACAACTTGAACACTTAAGTTTTATGAAGTATAAGAGATTTTCGTCTAAAGGGGACGTATTTATTTCTGTGACATGATAAACTTTCTGAAGTGAACTAAAGTGTTATAAAAATCTGTTCAATCCTCACACACTATAGAGAATAAAATTGGGCTCCTACAAAAATGTAGTCAGCTCAAAAATAAGCATTACCTCAGTTGATAAATGGTGAAATTTGTTTGTTTTTATTAATAATTCTTTAAAAAAATTGAAAAATCCACTTGATTAGGCTTGATCAATCGGATGATATTTTTCATACTCAATATAAAAGCTACTGTACTTTTTTTATGCTTATGGTTGAACGTGAACGTTTTACAGTGTTTGACTCAATACATATGATGAAAAATCTTAACTATAATTAGAATAATTAAAAATAAATAAGCCATTTTCTTTGATCATTCATAATAACCCTTTAATTTTGCTATCTATAATAATTATAAATAATGAAATTATATCAACGTATTTTTATTTTTCTCATTTTTACACTGTCAATTTCTCTCATTACTGCACAGAATAATGATTTTATGATTCAGGGGATTGTGCAGAACCACGCAAAACAGGGAGTGGACGGAGTTACTGTTTTTGTCGAAAACACAAAAATAAAAACACAAACCGATCAAAACGGAAATTTTAAAATCAGTTACAAAAAAGGAGAAGCTACACTGGTATTCAATCTGGATGGCTATAAAAAAGTCAGAAAGAAAATGAACTTTGGTAGCGAGAGCCGAGACGTGATTATCCAGTTAACAGAAGATCAATCAGTCGTAAAAGAAGTTATTGTACACGGAAAAAGTAAAGTGAAGGCGCTGCAGGACGGTGCTTTTACTGTTAGTGCTATAGATGTAGCTAAGTTGGCCAATACTACAGCCGACCTTAATCAGGTTCTGAACAGAACGACAGGGATTAAAGTTCGCCAGCAGGGTGGTATAGGCTCTGATTACAATTTCTCTATCAACGGAATGTCCGGTAAAGCGGTAAAATTCTTTATAGATGGTGTTCCTCTGGAAATGCTTGGGAAAGGGGTAGACCTGAGTACATTGCCTGTAAATATGGCTGAGCGTGTAGAAATTTATAAAGGCGTAGTTCCTATCCATCTAAGTACAGATGCCATGGGAGGTGCGGTAAATATTATTACTCCCGGAAGCAGCAAAAATTATCTGGATGCAGGAATCAGCGTAGGGTCTTTTAACACACAGCGCATCAATCTGAACGGACAATTTAAAGATGATAAAACGGGGCTTATCCTGCGCGTCAACAGTTTTTATAACCACTCGGATAATAATTATCTGATGAAGGATATGAAAATCTGGAATTCTGCTAAAAACGAATATGAACTAAGAAATCTAAGACGTTTTAACGACCGGTATCAATCTGTTTTTGGCATGGCTGAACTTGGTATTGAAAACAAAAGTTGGGCAGATTCGTTTTTTATAGGGGCTTCACAATCAGTTTTTAACAAACAGATACAGACAGGTTCTAATCAGGATGTAGTATATGGTGGGGTAAAGCAAAGCGGAGAAGCTCAGAATTACTTTATGAAGTACAAAAAAGCCCATCTCTTTAATGACCACCTGGACGTAAATATTTATGCCGGTTTTTCTAGAAGTGTCCAGAAAGCAACTGATACTCTTATGCGTAAATATAGCTGGGATGGTACTTTCGAACCTTCTGCCACCAGTGAAAAAGGAAGCCGGAGTATCATCATGCAGCATGAAGACCGTCTTTATTCACAGCTAGGCGCTACGTACAAAATCATTGACCATCATAAGCTTATATTTAATTATGTCCTCGACTATCTTAAAAATACCACATTCAATAAACTGGAGGAGGAAAAAGATGATGTAGTTCCAGCAAAGATGACTAAACAGATCTTATCTATGGCGTATCAACAGGAATTTTTTAATAAGTATTGGACCAATATTTTCTTTGCTAAATATTACAAGGTAGGACTTCAGAAGATGGTTTTTGATCAGGTTACCAGAACTGATAATCCCGTAAAAGATAATTTCAGCAGCTGGGGATATGGCTTTGCCACCACTGTGAAAATTTCCAGAAGCCTTGGTCTGAAAGGATCATTTGAACGTTCTTATCGCTTGGTAGAACCACAGGAAATCTTCGGAGATGGTGTTGCAGTAACCAGTAACATGAATCTGAAGCCCGAAACAAGCAATAATGTAAATGTTGGTTTTTACTACAACCATCATTGGGGACAACATGCTTTCCGCATTGAAGGTGCCGGATACATCCGTGATACAAAGGACTTTATTTTTACCGTTCCTAATTTGTACAACAGTACTTTCAAATATGAAAACCTTTCCAATATCTTTACCCGCGGGCTGGAGGGAGAGTTGAGTTACCAATACAAAAGGCTCCTGAATGTGTTAATGAATGTGAGCTACAACAAAGCTTATGACAATACAAAATTTGCCAACAATAGCGAAGATGTAATCTCGGCCACTTACAAAAAAGATGTTCCTAACCAACCCTGGTTATTCGGAAATGTGAATGTAAGCATCGGTAAAGATGACTGGTTTCAGAAAGATAGCCGCGTAGAGTTATATTATGGACTTCAGATGACGGAGTGGTTTTACAAGAACTGGAAAACGTATGGAAACCCAAGGAACATCCCGATTATTCCAAGACAAACCCTGCATAATATCGGAATAAGCTACTCTATGAAAAGCGGAAGGTATAATCTTGCATTCGATGTAACTAATCTCACCGATGCTCTGGCATATGATAATTTTAAACTTCAGAAGCAAGGGCGCGCTTTCTATGTAAAATTCAGATATCTATTTAAGTAAATGACTATGACACAATATTTCAGAAACAGCATATTTTTACTACTCACGTGCTTAACCATTATTGGCTGTGAAAGGGAGCCGGGTTACGGCGACTCAGGAAGCGGTGAAAAAGATTATAAATATTTTCTTCTTTCCGCCTTAGGAAGCTGGCCCAACACAGTTCATTACATGACGGCCACTAACGACCTTTCAAAAGGTGAAATGGATATTACCAAAGAAGGGGATGAAATTAATTCTAAAGGAACTTACTCCTACATTGTAAAAAATGGGTTTATTTATAATTACAAAACCGATCAGGGAATCTTCAAAAAGTTTAAATATACCCAAGACAGACTGACTACTGTTAAAGAAGTTCCATTTACCTATATCAGTGATATTTCCAGCTATGTATGGGTAGATAACAATACTTTGGTATTGATTGGAGAAACAGGTGATGGTCAGCATATCCGTTATACGGTTTTCAATGCATCCGATCTTAGCATTATCCGCCAGGGAGAAATCGAAGGATTTGGACCTTTTCCTAATGCTTATAATTTCTATACAGTAGGCTCTGTGACCTATATGGACGGAGATATTTATCTGCAGTACAGCTTCCGCAACGGGAAGTGGCTGACACCCGAATACTACAATTTCGCAGTAATAGATTATAAAACATTTAAAGTAAAACACTCCGTAAGTGATAACCGCAGCTCAGGTGTGGCTAATGGTTCTCCTTATTTCAAAACTGCTTTCAGAAAAGATAACGAAGCTTTTTATTATGCGTGTTTTCCGCGCGTAGGAGCCGGAACAAGTAAAATTAGTCTCCTCAGAGTTTTGAAAGGAGCTACTTCACCGGATCCGGGATATCAGATCAATCTTACCGATCTGGTAGGAAACAAAACGCTGGAAACGATGATCGATTACATCGGTAATAACAAGATGGTAGTATTGTATCGTGATCCTGCATTAGGAAACAGCTATAATGGTCGTTATGCTATTATAGACATTGAAACCAGACAATTGGTCAGAGTATTGGAAGAGTTGCCTGGTGATGAACCTTACGAACAAGGTGCTTTTGTTCAGGATAAAAAGCTGTACATTGCCTTAAATGCCAGCAAGGGAGGAAACTATGTGTGGATATATGATCTGCAAACGGATAAGATTACCAAAGGAATGAAGCTTCCTGATAATATTTCCGGCTTTGCCCGCTTTGAAAAGTTTTACGATTAATCATCGTATTTACTTCATAAAAAAGCTGTTCTCAAATTTTGAGAACAGCTTTTTTTTATCTGCTTAGAGCCTTGTCAAGGTTCTCAAGGTTAAAGCTTGTAATTGAATGACAACGTTACCACGCGGCTGTCGAGATTATACTTTTGTCGGATGGTAGAGCTAAAGTTATTTCCCGTTACCCGGTAATTGTTGGTTTTAAGTAAGTCCGTCACGGCTAGTTTTACAGTAGCTTTATCCTTCAATACTGTTTTTGAAACTCCAAGCGTCAGGTCAAAGTACGCATCACGGATAAACAACCCGATATTTGATTTTGAAAAATACTGTGCATTAGCTTCTGCTTTTATGCCTTTTGCAATGGTGAAACTGTTTTGTGCATTGAGAGTAAATGCCAGTTGTGAATTGTTGACGGAATAGTTCTGGTAATTGCCCTTATATTCGGTATTAAATACATTAAACATAGAAGTGAGCGACCAGAAACTGAAAAGTTTTGTAGTGGCTGTTATATTGGCACCATATACATAAGATTTGTTCAGATTGTCCTGAGTCTTAACCAGAATTCCAGTGTCAGGCTTGTAGTTGTAGACTTCTGTGATGACATCGTTTGTTACACTAAAATAAGCCGATGCAATAATGTATTTCCCCCAGGTATACCCCAATTCTGTTGCATGGGTAAACTCCGGATTCAGATTGGGATTTCCTTGCCAATAGTTGAAAGGATCATCGTAGAAACGGAAAGGATTCAGGTCAAAGTGGCTCGGCCTGTTGATCCTTTTACTATAAGAGGCGTAAAATCCATGCTGATCATTCATCTGATATTTGATCGATGCACTTGGGAACAGGTTGGTATAATCCCTTTTTCGTTGCTCATTGGATGTTTTCTGGTTAATGTCTGTATGAGTCATTTCTGCTCTCAGCCCAAGCTGGAAGGTCCATTTTGTCAGATTTAATTTGTAATTGGCATACAATGCATGTATTTGTTCCTTGTAAGCGTATTCATTGCTTGCTTTATCATCATTAATCCATTCCTGATCCTGCTGTATAAGATACTCCGAAGGATTGTTATTAGACTTTATGGTGGATTTCAGTCCGGTTTCCAGACTATGCATTTCACTAAAAGGCAGTGTAAAGTCTACCTTCGCATTGAAGACTTTCAGACGGGAAGCAATGGTACCTCTTCTGTTGTTAAATTGCTCCGTTCCAAGATTCACTAACGCATTTGAAAACTGATTCTGGCGGGAGCTGAAACGTGAAGTTTCGTATTCCAGATCTACATCTACTTTATAATCCTTATCGTTAAAGAGGTGTGTCCCTTTTAAGTTATAGGTATAATCATACCAGTTTTCTTTGCTGCCATTATCTGAAAGAACATGAGCAAAAAGATGATCTGCAGGCTGAAATATTCTGTTTTCCCCTTTTGAAAAATCTTCATACCGACCTATTTTGGCATCAAATAAAGCGCCAATAGTCGTTTTATCACTGATCGTATAATCGGCTCCAAATTTAAAATTGTTAGAGGTTAAAGGCTCATTGGTTGTTGAATTCTGATCCGTTTTTCTTGTTATAAGCTGAGGTTGTTTTTCATCAAAGAATACCTGACTGAATTCCCGCCTTTCTTCCTCGCCACGGAAGGTATAACTATAGTCACCGTGCAAGGATAGTTTTTTATGGGTATAGTTCAGGCTCATACCGGTATTAATCCTGTTTTTTCGGCCTCTTCCGACGTTCAGATAGTAGTTACCACTCATGCCTTCCAGTGAACTCTTTTTAAGCACGATGTTAATAATACCCGCATTTCCTGCAGCATCATATTTTGAAGAAGGATTAGCGATAATTTCAATATTTTTTACCAATGTAGAGTTGGTAGAACGCAATAGGTTAGCCAATTCCTTGGTGGAAAGAGAACTTAGTTTCCCGTTAATCATCACACTTACTCCTTTCTTTCCACGTAAAGAGAGTTCGCCTTCCTGAGAAACCACTACACCTGGTGTCTGACCCAGGATTTCGAGCACAGTGGTACCATCAGACAATACACTATTTTCTACATTAAAAATCATTTTGTCAGCTTTCTGCTGAAAGATTGCTTTGTTTCCTTTTACTACGATACCACTGATTTCTGAAACTTTTTCTGTCTGTAAAGAATCATTCAGGCTCTCTGTTTGTCCGTAGGCATTCAGGCTCGCCATTAATGGGAGCCATATGTAGTGTTTCTTCATGATAATAGTTTAGATTGTTGTTTTCTTTTTATTTTTTCTGCCCCACCAGATCATAAATCCGGTTACTGGTAATGAAGCGCAAAACAGGCTTATGATAAATGCCAGTATTTTTCCGGGCATTCCGAAGAAGGCTCCTACGTGCAAATCATAGGTAGCATCTGTCGCTCTTTGAGCCATCAGTTTGTCTTCATGAGGACGATTAAACAGAAGTTTCCCTGAATGCTCATCAAAGATCATCAGCGAGGATTCTCCATAAGTGAATTCTTTTTCTTTGATCCTGATGCTCAAATTATCGTGTTTATGGTCTGCTTCGGAATGATCTTCAAGATCAACACCAAAAGAATTGGCTTTCGGATAATATATTTTGACCTGATCTATAATACGGTCTATCGTAGTTACTGTTTCAACTGATTCCGGAGCAGTGGTTTTGTATTGACTATAATCCGGTGTAGCAGAGGAAAATCCATTGAGCACAAAATAAACCCACATCTGAGTAATGCGAAACGAATACATAATCCCCGTAATCGCTACAATAATGGCAATAAAAGAAGCATAAAAACCAAGGATATTATGCACATCGTAGTTCTTGCGTCGCCAGCCTTTTACTTTTTCCCATTGGAACCATAGACGCTGTTTGCGCATTTTTTTATTCTTCGGCCACCACAAGATAATACCTGTGATTAGCATGATCACAAAGATAATGGTGGACACTCCAACAATAGTACCTCCCACCTTGTCCGTTAGCAACAGTGAACGATGCAGAGCCATACAGACAAAAAAAGGATTGTATTTGACATCATATATGGAGAGCACCTTACCGGTATATTGGTTCACATAAACGTTTTTATAGACAAGAATGCTATTGAAATGATTCCAGCCATCAGGATTACCTTTAATCAATCCAAATTGATAAGAACGGGCAGGGTCTATAGGAATGGTGACTTCATCTGTTTTTACGATTTCATTTTTCAGCTGAGCATTTACAAGATCTTTTAATTCTCGTAAAGGAATAGGCTTTTTATGCTGAATATTTTTCTCCCCATGAAAGATATGTTCTTTACGCAATACAGCAGTAATATCTTCATTGAAAACAAAAAATGCACCCGACAAAGAAACAATCAATACAATAATACCGGAAAGCAATCCCAGCCACAAATGAGCTTTCAGAATATATTTTTTGAAGGTACCTTTGGATTTCTTTTTACCGGCTTGTTGCATTTTATAGTTATTTAGTCTTATTAAAAATAAAGAAGTAGCAAATATACCTTTATTTATAGTAATTCTAAACAATGATGAAGCTTTATTTCACCTGAGAAACCTGATTTTTATTAGGATTTATAAGAATTGGTGGCATTGAAATAAAGAATAAGAGAATAATTTATGCAAAACCGATGGTTGGAGAGCCCATACAGAAATTTGTAGGTTGTTCTAAATACGGTGGAGAATACGGGAATCGAACCCATGACCTTTTGACTGCCAGTCAAACGCGCTAGCTTTGTAAGCTATAAATTCCTTCCCTTAAAAGAACGTCAAATTTTAGATTTGCCGGGGTGCTTCTCATATCCTCTTACATCGCAACATTACCTAAACAGTCTATCATACCATCCACTAATATCCGCTTTAATATCCTCGTGATGCTTACATAGAATCAAAGCCAGTTCCAGTTCAGACCTGTCAGATTTATAAGGATTTAAAGTCAGGAACCCATAAAAATTTCCATCCTGATCACGGATAGCGGGAGGATAAGAAGCATAGGGACTCCACGGAGAGTAAGTGCTGAAGTTGCTTCCATAGTTTCCGTTGGTATTCCAGATGGATTTTGAACTGAACACATTCCCGTAATCACTAAACTTATTCCATACAGAGTCTTTATCAAAAGTATCGCAGGTAAGACAACCCAGATATTGACCCTGGTCAGTACCTCCGAATAAAAACAGAGTTTGAGCTTGTAAAATACATCCAGTCAGCAATCCTGAAAATAGAAGAAGCCTTTTAAAATTCATGCGAATTCCTTTTCTACAAAACTAATCTTTCCAACTTGAAAATATTGTTTTTGGATATTCTTTTTTCGGGAATTTAAATAACTTCCTTTCAAAATCTTGTAGAATGGTTATTTATTTTTTAAACCAATACGCTACATTTACAGTCAAATTACATCATAATGACCCCAGAGAAAAAGAAACTCATTACAGACAGCTTCAACCGTTCAGAAACATTGAAATTTTACCGTGCCGAATTACTGGAAGCAGAAACCGATTTTATCTCTATGAAAATTCCCAAAATGGAAATGATGACCAGAAAGGCAGGAATGTTCAACGGAGCGATGATTGCTTCCCTGGTGGATGTTTCCTCCGGATATGCTGCGGTAAGCCACTATGAAGAAGACTGCTATGTGGTCACGGTAGAACTGAAGGTAAATTATCTTCGCCCGGCGATGGGAGATGCTTTGGTTTCCAAATCTTATGTAATCAAAGGTGGAGGGAAAATCATTGTGGTAAGAACGGAAATTTATGTGGTTCAGGAAGGTTCCGGATCGGAAAGTCATGTAGCTACTTCATTGGTAACCATGATGAAAATAAAATAAGAAGGTTCAAATATTCTTTAAATAAAGCATTTTAGTGAAAATATTTCATGGAAATGGAATAGCTTTTGCTCCTTATCCCCCATAAACATTAAAAAAATAACGAAATGAACTTAATTATCAGATTGTTTATCACGGCTATTGTTGCCTATCTTTTAACTAAAATTTTACCGGGAGTAAAGTTTGAAGGATTTTCATCAGCTATTATTTTTGCCCTTGTATTGGGAGTGCTGAACATCTTTGTAAAACCAATTTTAAGCCTTTTCGGACTTCCGCTGACCATTCTTACCCTGGGGTTCTTTGCGTTAGTGATCAACGCTGCCATCATTTTGATTGCTGATTATTTTATAGATAGCATGGTAGTAGATGGTTTCTGGTGGGCATTTATATTCAGTATCCTGCTATCCATTGTGACTTCTCTCGCCAATTCAATGTTCTCCGACGGAGAGTAATTGACTGACCCTACAGAATTAAAATATAAATCCGCTCAAAATGAGCGGATTTCTTTATTTTTTGATAAACTTCAATACAACCAAGCCGCCCTGTGAGCCTTTCAGTTTCAGAAAATAATTTCCGGAAATAAGAGAATTGATAGAAATCTCTCGTGTAAATTTATTCTGTGAAACTATTTTTCCAGTCCCATCAATAATCTCGTATTCCTGGAAATTCTGATCAGTATTTATTTTTAAAATATCTGAAACAGGATTAGGATACACTTTGATGAGAACATTTTTTCCTTTTGACTGGGTTTCATGAGTCCCAAGAAATAAACAAGAAGGCGGATTGCTGATTACTCCGTCTGTAAAATCATAATACAAAGTACTTCCCGCAGGAATCAGATTGGTTCTGATTGTTTGAGGAATATTTTCGAAAGGGGTACAGTTATTAAAACTTACATTGGCTTCTTCAAAATTTCCGGTTGTCTTATACCAGGTTTCACACCCTGTAGGCTGCATTGTTATTCCCGGCCAAAAAGTATCAATTACAGATCCGTTAACTGAATTCGGATTTACCATATCAATCATAATACAACTTCCTGATGTCCAACTGGAAGGAACTTTAAAATACATGGAAGCAGCAGGAATAGTTCCGGTGTAATACTTTTTACTGATTACCGCTGAAGAATTTCCCTGTCCGTCAACCAAAAATGTCTTGATTTCCTGGTTTTGATTAATAGGGATTTGCACATTGTTGACTGCTGAGGCCGAATTCAATGTTGGCGCGCTTCCATCAGTAGTGTAATAGATGGTTCCGTTTCCTGAGATAGTGACCTGGTACGCATTATAATAATGAGTTCCGGCAGGAAGCATAGTGATCTGAGAGAAAAGAAAGGAGGAGAATAAAATAGAAGAGAAAAGTAGAATTTTTTTCATGATAAATGGGTTTTAGTTTTTTTATAAAAATAATGAAATTTACCAATCCACCAGATTATTTATTTCAATTTTCGAAAACTTAGGTGTTAATTCTTGTGTTCGGTTTTATTTTTAATATTAACTTTGGCAATCTTTGAATTTAATAAAAGGAATGACTGAAATCTGCGGATTTTATTATTCCGTTAAAATGAATAGTAACATATGAAACTTAAGTACAGCCTGCTGGCTTTGGCAGCTCCGCTTTTAATGAATGCACAACAAGTAATGACGCCTGAAATTCTTTGGACTTTGAAAAAAGTTGGAGTACAGGCAGTTTCTCCGGATCAGGCTTCCCTTATTTACAAAGTAGGGCAGGTAGATCTGAAAACAGAAAAGACAAAGAGTGAGAACTATTTTCTGAATGTTCTTAATCATCAATCTACAAAAATTGATTTCGGCAAAAAATCTCTGATCCAATGGGATAAAAACGGGATTTATGCTCAGGAAGGAGATAAAATCTATCTTTCAAAAGATGCCGGAAAAACATGGACTGAGTTTTATACCCTTGGTGAAGCAGACAATATTGTTATTTCTCCTGATGGGAAAAGAATTGCTTTCAGTAAGCAGGTATTGGTTGAGAAACTAATGGGGAAAGATAAATATGCTGATACTCCTAAAACAACAGCACAGGTGTATACAGACCTTAATCACAGACACTGGGATTACTTTAATGAAGGAAAATACAATCACGTTTTTGTAGTCAATACTTCTGATAAAGTAGACACAGCAAAAGATCTGTTAGAAGGAAAAACATGGGATTCACCTCAAAGACCTTTCGGTGGAGCTGAAGATTTTATCTGGAGCCCGGATTCTGCACAACTTTTATATGTGACAAAACCTAAAAGCGGTAAAGAATACGCAACGAGCACCAACACCGATATTTTTGCCTATGATATGGCTTCCGGGGTTACAAAGAACCTTACAGAACCGAACAAAGGCTATGATATCAACCCGAAGTTCAGCCCGGATGGTAAATCTCTGATCTGGCAAAGTATGGCCAGAGATGGATATGAAGCTGATAAGAATGATGTAAAAATCATGGATTGGAAAACAGGAAAGACGACGAACCTTACTGCAGGGTGGGATGATAGCGTTTCTGGTGATGTTCTTTGGGGAGCAGATTCAAAAACAATCTATTTTACCGCTGCCTACAGAGGTACAAAACAACTTTTCTCTCTGGATTCAAAATCAGCAAAAGTACAGCAGATTACCAAAGGAGATTTCGATGTTAATGAAATTTTCACCGACAATAAAACTTCTCTTTTAGTAGGAAGAACGGATGTAAACCATGCTACGGAATTATTCTCTGTAAACCTTAAAAATGGAGAGATGAAGCAGGTAACTGAAACTAATAAAGATACTTATGCTAAGTTGGCTCAAGGGAAATCTGAACTTAAAATGGTGAAAACTTCCGACGGTAAAGAAATGGGGGTTTGGTTCCACTATCCGCCCAATTTCGATCCAAACAAAAAATATCCAACACTAGTATACTGCCAGGGAGGGCCACAATCTGCATTGACACAATATTTCAGCGTAAGATGGAACTTCGCCCTAATGACAGCCAATGACTATATCGTAGTCGCTCCAAACAGAAGAGGTATGCCGGGATGGGGTACAAAATGGAATGAAGATATTTCAAAAGACTGGGGTGGACAACCGATGAGGGATTATCTTGCCGCTACAGATTATGCAAAAACATTACCTTATGTAGATGGTGACAGAGTAGCAGCAGTAGGTGCCAGCTACGGCGGATACAGCGTATTTATGCTGGCTGGAATCCACGAAAACAGATTCAAAACATTCATTGCTCATGACGGATTGTTCGATATGAAATCATGGTACTTAACCACTGAAGAACTTTGGTTTGCCAACTGGGATATCGGTTCACCATGGGACAAGCCACAACCAAAAGCTTACACAGAATTCAACCCAAGCAATTTTGTAGAAAAATGGAATAAACCAATCATGATTGTTCAGGGAGGAATCGATTTCCGTGTCCCTTACGAACAAGGACAGGAAGCTTTCCAGGCTGCAAAATTAAGAGGGTTAAAATCAAAACTGGTATACTTCCCGAACGAGAATCACTGGGTACTTCATCCACAAAACGGATTGGTATGGCAGAGAGAATTCTTTGACTGGTTGAAAGAAACATTATAAGAAATATCAATACGAGCGGGCTTTGGCCCGCTTTTTTAATATAAAAAATTCCGATGACTTAAGCCAAAATGTATATATTTGAATATGCAAAACCGTATTTCTTCTTTTCCACCTATCGTTAATACTAAGTCGAAAATACTCATACTGGGTTCTATTCCGGGAGGTAAATCGTTGGAAAAGCAGCAGTATTATGCTCATCCCCAGAACAAATTCTGGAGAATTATCTTTGAACTGGTACGAGAAGAGTTTACTGAGGATTATACCCAAAGAATTGAAACGATAAAGAAACATCATATTGCTCTCTGGGATGTCATAGATTCCTGCGAAAGAAAAGGAAGTCTTGATTCTGATATTAAAAATGAAGAAGCAAACCAGATTGTTGAACTGTTGGATGAGCACCCGAATATCAAAGCTATTTTTTGCAATGGTGGAAAATCTTATAAAAATTTGATTAAACTATTAGGGAAGAATAACAACTTACCCGTATTTTTACTTCCCTCAACAAGTCCTGCTTATACGATTCCATTTGAGAAAAAACTCGAAGAATGGAAGACTATTCTTGACTTTTTGGAATAAAAACTCTCGCAGATTGCTCAGATGTACACAGATGTTTACTACTTTAAATAAAAGCAGGCAATTTTATTTTTCACTAATAAAGTAAAGCATGAGTCTATTGTCATTCCAACGAAGGAGGAATCTCAACATAGCAAATAAAGTATAAGGCTGGATAAAAAAACTCTCGGTGATTGAGCAGATAACGAAGATTTTCAAAAACTTTAGTGCACTTTTATGCATAAAGCCTGTCACTTAAATTTAACTAAAGTGTTCAAAAAAGCTTTTGTGACTTTTGTGGTTTGATTGACCGCTGATTTCACAGATCGGCACAGAGGTTTATTACTTTGAATAGAAGCGGGTCATTTTATTTTCCACTAATAAAGTAAAGCATGAGTCCATTGTCATTTCGACGAAGGAGAAATCTCAACATCGTACACTCAAATGATCTGTAAATTTATGATTCCGTAGTAAGTTAAATGTTCATTGTTTTTAAAAAGCAGAATTTAAAAAAAATCACCTTTCTTCTAAGTATTCCCTTAATCCTTTCAATAACTCCAATTGATTCTTTGTTCTATCCAGATTGTGTTCAGGGTGCGTGATGGAATAGTAAGTGCTTCCATTCAGATAATCGGTTAAAAAACGGATCTCCTGGATATAAATAGCGACTTGTGCCGCATAATCAAGATGAGCATATTCTTCCGGGGTCAGTTTTTCCTTTAAATGAAAAAGGAATCCCTCTTTTACAGCCTCATACATTTCCGGATTGAAGTTATTTTTGGCACTTCCATCATCTTCATTAGTGGTATTGGTGTAAGACTGGATCATTGTTCCAAAATCATACAAGATAGTAGAAATCATCATGGTGTCCAGATCGATAACCGCTAGTGGATTATGATTATGATCAAAAAGGATGTTGCTGATTTTTACATCTGCATGGATAATTCTTTTGGGAATCTGATGGCTTTTCTCCATTTCAATCCATTGATCGGGTAAAGAAAGAAATTGATTAGTAACCTCTATTTCAGCCTTTGCATTGTCTTTTAAATCAGGAGAAGCATCTCTCAATGCATTTCTGTAATCCGTAATTCTTTTCTCAAAATTGAGGAAATCGGGTAGAGGATCTTCAATGGCAGGGAGTTTTTCAGTATTGATGGTGGCAAGAAAATAACCAAATGTTTTAGCTGCTTCAAAAGCTGTCTGTAAAGAAGGAGCGGTAAGAAAAGTAATACTGCCTTCTATAAAATTGAGCATTCGCCATGGATCGCCATTTGCATCTTTTATCAAAAGTTTACCGGTAAGAGAAGGTACAGGTTCAATAATATTAAATTGATAATGATTAGATCTCAAAAGTTCGTTAATCATTAAATGATTGTTGACGATAGTCTCTGGTTGCCTGAAAACATTACGATTGATCTTTTGCAGGATGAATTTTTTTTCTCTGGCTTTATCTTCCAAAAGGTAAGTCGTATTGATCAGCCCATCTGTAATAGGGGAGAGGCTGTAATTTTCTGTACCGATAAACTGCGTGACAACATCTTTTATTTCCATAAATCTTCCGGGTATCTTTTTTTTTGAATTTCCATAGTCAGGAAATCTTTAATATTCTTTTTATCATCTGCATAGGTAACTCCCATCCATGGAGAAGTGGATGTTTTTACCAATACTTTTACCTTGTGTTCTTCCATCATTCTCTGTACGGCAGAAGGAATATAGAATTCCTGTTTCGGAGCTGGATCTGATTCAATAAAATCATAAAAATAAGCTTCCAGTGAACAGAAAATATGCGGGTGGAAAACAAAGAAGTTCATGGATACCAATGTACCTGGTGATATCGGAATGTTTTTTCCATCCTCTGTATAGATGATGGTGCCATTTATTTTTTGAATGGAAGTTTGCTCGTCTACTTTGATCAGATAATTTTCAGAATCTAAAGTGCATATTCCTCTTGCTACGGTTCCATAATTACTCAACGTAATTCCAACAGGATAAGCTATCATCCCAAACTGTGAATCGGTAATATGATGATGATTAATTTCATGGGCTGCTAATTGATAAGCTTCTTTACCATAAAAATCATCAGCATTAATCATCACAAAAGGCTCCTGGATAGCATATTTGGCACACAAAACAGCATGAGCAGTTCCCCATGGCTTTTCACGTTCGGGGTAATCAAAACCCTGTAAGCGAATACTGTCTATTTCCTGGTAAATCCAATGAAGCTCAAATCCTTTTGTTTGAGATATGGCGTTCAGCCTTTCAATATAACTTTCAGGGATCAGTTTGTTGATCACAATAACAATCTTGTGAAAACCTGCTTCCAGAGCATCATAGATGGAATACTCCAAAATCGGTGATCCGTTGTCGAGTATTCCGTCTACTTGTTTTAATCCTTTATAACGACTTCCTAATCCGCCGGCTAATATAAGTAAGGTCTTTTTAGAACTCATCAGTCATTCCAAATACAGGTTTACGGGTTTTCCATTTTCCGTTGGTAAAGTCAGGAATATCAACAACCTGGCCACCTTTAGCAATAGATTCTTCACTTAACGGCGTGATAGAATACCACAGAGCAAGGTCATAAACATCCATTGGGAATTCTATATTTCGTTTAATACATTCAATGAAAGTATTCATGACAAAGAAATCCATTCCTCCGTGTCCTGCTCCTGCAGCGGTACTTTCGAATTTTTTCCACATCGGATGGTCGTGTTCTTTCATCCATTTTTCCGTATTATCCCAACGGTGAGTGTGGTTCATTGTTTTTTCAAAATAAATATGTCCCTGGTTGAAATCTCCCCAGCCGAAATCCTGCCACAACCCTTCTGTACCTTGTACCCTGAATCCTAAATCATAAGGTCTCTGTAAGCTGGTATCGTGGGTTAAAAGGATCGTTTCGCCATTTTCACAGGCAATCTGAGTCGTTACAATATCTCCCTGATTGAATTTTACTTTGGCATTCGGATGATTCTCTCCTCCTTTAGCATGTTCAACAATGTATTTATGAAGTCCCACAGATTTAGATGAGAATGATGAAAGTCTGGTCAGACGGTTTCCACGGTTGATGTCCATCATCATGGCTACCGGTCCTAAACCGTGCGTAGGATACAATTCTCCATTACGTTTTACATAATGTTCCGTTCTCCATTTAGCCTCACTGAATCCTTTTTCACCAAATTCAGCTCCGGAGTTATAAGGGGTTACACCGTCATTGAAAAGTACGCCTCTCAAATCATGCTGATAACCACCTCTTCCATGCACCAGTTCTCCGAACATTCCCTTACGGACCATATTCAGAATGGCCATAATATCTCTTCGGTAGCACACATTTTCCATCATGAAAATAGGAACCTTGGTTTCCTCATATACCTTCACAAATTCCCAGCAGTCCTGAAGCTTTATCGCTCCGGAAACTTCCATTCCCACAATTTTTTTAGCACGCATAGCTTCAACACCTTGAGGAAGATGCCATTCCCATGGGGTAGCAATAACAACCGCATCTATATTTTTTGATTTTAATAGATTTCTGTAGTCATATTCACCGTTGGAAAATTCCTGAGCAGCCGGTTTATTGTTGTCTTTTAATATTTTTTGAGAAGCGGAAAGCATTCTTTTATCCGGATCAGCAAAAGCTATAATTTCTACATCACTGCGTTTTGCAAGTAATTTAACATGTTCCTGTCCACGAAGTCCTACGCCGATAAAACCAACACGAACTTTCTTATCTGTTTTAAAATCATTGGAGTAAGCAAATAAAGAGTTAGGTAAAACCAGTGCCCCAAAACTTGCCAGAGTTGCAGTTTTAATAAAGTCTCTGCGGGAAGTGCTCTTGTTCATCTATTTTTTTTCTAAATATATTAAAACTTTATCAAACAATGGTGAATATATTTGTTAGTATGAAGTGTTATTTTGGAAAACTTTGAGATTGTGAGAGTTTGAAAGCACAGAATATGATTATTTGCTTTTTTATCCATTACCTTAACAATCACTGACCATAATAAGCGCTGATTACTTTTTCCCGCATTTTGTTCAGATATTTGATATCTTTAGTATTGGAAAGGATAATGACTGTCAGGTTTTTATCAACCAGATGTATCCAGTTGGCACTATGCCCGTATCCTTCTCCTTGTCGTTCAGCAAACAAAGTATTGACAGAACCGAATTTTTTAGGATAAACCCAAAAACCAAGGGCTGCATCTTCGAGTTTTTATCAGCTGTCAACATAGTTTCCAATGTTTTCTTACTAAAAAGAAGGGAATTAAATACTGCCTGATCAAAAATAAGAAGATCTTTTGGGGTAGAGTACATTGCTCCGGCCGAATAGAAATTATCGATATAGGTATTGGTTGGCATATGAAGGGAAAACGGATCAGACGAATCAGCGGAATATCCCTCATCAATATTTCTGATAATGTCATTATGGTGAAGAAATCCCGTATTCTGCATATGGAGAGGAATAAGTATCTGTTCCTTTAAAACTTCTTCAAAGGATTTGCTGTATATTTTTTCTATAATCTTTCCAAGAAGTATAAAATCTCCATTGTTATAGCTGAATTTCGTTCCGGGTTTATCAACCAAATTTTCAGAGAGGTAGGTGGTGATAAAATCATCAAGATTCCAGATGGTGTTATCATAAGCCTGATGAATAAGTTCCGGAGAGCTGATGTCTTTATTGTCCCTGCCACTGCTGTAGGTGAGTAGATTTCTTATGGTAGCTTTGTTGGCTGCTTCTCCTTTATACTCGGGGTAATAAGTGGAAATCGGAGCATCCAGATTAATTTTTCCTCTTTCGTAAAGCTGCATAATCAATGCGGCGGTAAAAGTTTTGGTAAGGGAAAAAATATGAAAACGGGTTTCATCCGAAAAAGGGATGTTGTAATGTCTGTTGGATAAACCGGTATAGGCAAGAAGTTCGGTTTTTCCATTTTGAGCAACCAGGACGGCGCCGTTAAAATTGTCTTTTTTTACACATGAATCAAGTACTTGTTCAACCTTTTGTATCTGTGGGTAGGCCAATTGAATCATAATCAACAGCAATCCTGAAAGTTTTCTTTTCATACTAACCGTTTTTATAAGGTAATTACTGACATGAAAATGTCTTATTTAAGTCCAATTTTACTGGCCGATCCAGGCTTTTCTTAATGTCACTTGCTTTGACTCGGGATTGGGTAAAATGCCTACTTTTCCGGTAGCTTGATCATAGGTAAAACCAACCTTTTCCAAATATTCTTTCAGAGGAATAGGTTGTGTACCTTCAACGTAATCACTGAAAAATGTTCGTATTTCCGGGAAAGTCATTTTAGTAATCTCATCAAAGATATCATCATCATTAAAGTATTTACCTGCTCCATATTTTTTCATCAGCTGAAGCATCAGGTCCTGGGTTCCCATTTTTCCTCCGGAAAGTTCCCGTAATCTGATATCCAGACACATTCCCAGCAATGGTCCTTTCTGATAAAAATTCATGTACTGATCCTGTCGCGTCATGGCATTTTTGCTGACCTCTGTAAAAGAAAGCGTATTATCAAATTCTTTCATGCCCTGTATTTTTTCATCAAGACTTTTTTCAAAAGCCTCAAGACTGATCATTTTTTGTTTTATAGGCATGTGAATCGTTGCATACTCCGTCATCCCTTCATACAACCACAGGTGTTTGGACATAACAGGATTCAGAAAGTCGTAATGCTGGATTTCCCCTGAATGAATGTTCAATGGGGTAATGATATGAAAGAACTCGTGAGAAGCCACTCTGTTGAGTGCCATCGGAAGGAATTTCATATTTCCGGAACGGTACAGGCAGACCGTTGATTGAGAGTGCTCAAGCCCGTCTCCCAAAAAACCGTTCTCATTGGAAGATTCATAATAAATTAAAAAGGCATATTTGTTAACCGGCAATGAACCTCCCAGATAAGCTTGTTGGTTTTTCAAAATATTCTCCAGCTCAAGGGCTATTTTTTTTGAATAATGTCTTTCTTTATTATTATAGAATGATACAAGTACTTCTGTATGACCTATCTTCAGCCACGTAGTATCAGGAATACAGTACATCACAGGAGAGTCAACCAACTGACGGTAATCTTTTGCCCAGACTCTATCTGTATTTTTATCTTTTTGTTGATAATCAAGAGCAGAAGATGCATAAAAATCTTTGTTTTTTGTAATATTGATTTGATAGGGAATATCCTTCATTTCTTCAAAATACCCCACTAAAGAATTATAATTGATGACAAAAATACTGTCTTTTCTAAAGGTACTGCCGGCAGATCTGGCCTCATGACTTTCCTTTTCCAAAGAATCCCAACCATCGGCTACCTGATAGGAGATCGTTTTGACATCTTTAAGATCATGAATCATCCAGCTATTTTGATCCAGGCGTTCTGTAGCTATTTTTTTTCCTTTTTTATCAGTAGCAACCAGGTTGGAAACGTATTGCCCAAAATTCATAGCCTGATAAAAGCCCGGAACGAGCTTGGGAATAATAAATTTCCCTTGTTTAAGATTGTTTTTGGGAGGAGTAAAAGAAACTTTGACTTCATCATTTGACAGGTGAAGAAGATCTATATTGTATTGATATGTGTTTTTTGAGACTTGGGCAATGATTGTATTCGGAAATATAAACAGTACAAAAACTAATTTGATCAGGTTATTCATCTGCTTTTGTTTTAGTTAGTACGAAAGTACAAAAATTGCCCAAGGTGAAGTCATTTTATTTTTCCATAAAATACACTTCTTCATAAGGTTGAATCAGGACCCAGCCGTTTCCTGAAAATTTCATCTGGAACTCTTCACCGCTTCCTCTCCCGATAAGACTTTTGAAAGAAACATTGGTTTTGAGTTCAGGACTTAAATTTCCTGACCATGCCACCGTAGCATTAGGATCTGTGAAAACAGGAGTGTCAGGGGTTACCAATAAAGTTAAAGGATCACCGTGCGTTGTAATGGCAATATGCCCCGTTCCTGAAAGTTTTACCTGAAACAAACCACCGGACATCATTCCTGCAATACTTTTTAGCATGGTAATATCGCTTTTTACACTTTGTTCGTGAGCCAGAACATCATTTCCATTCACGCAAACAGATTCATTATTCAAATAAAGAATGCGAACTTTTTTCCCGGAATCTGCTACATACAGTTTACCTGTTCCTTCTGCTTTCATCAGTTTACTTCCTTCTCCACTGATGGCTTTCTTTAAAAGGTTCCCAATACCTCCGGCCAGCATTCCCTGTCTTTCAAAGTTGATATTTCCCACATAGCTCACCATACTTCCTCTTTTCGTCCATACTGCCTGATTGTTCAGGTTAATTTCCAAAAGGTGTTTGGTTTCCAGCTCGAAATAATCTCTTTGTTGCGGATTCTCTTTCGTTTCGTTGATAAATGCTTCAATTGAATACTTACTCATCGTAATAATTTTTTTATGGGTTATTAAATGTTTTTATTTCTTTTGATGGTTTGATTTTGCCTAGATGGATTGAAAAAAGCACATTTTACCTTTCAATTCCCGGGTTATTTTTTACCGAATGCTAAAATAAGTCTTTTTCATCTATGGAAATCCCCGTATAATCACGGTTTTATATTTCATTGCAAATAATACTTGACAAAGGGGTATCGAATGTCGTATATTTGCACTCCGAAAATTACACCTTGTAATTTCAATAATTTTTAAACCGTAATTTAAAAAATGAAAACATCAGATTTTAATTTTGATCTTCCTGCGGAATTATTAGCAGAACACCCATCAGAGCACAGAGACGAAGCCAGATTAATGGTACTTGATAGAAAAACTGAAACTATTGAGCACAAATTATTCAAGGATGTAGTAGATTATTTTGATGAAGAAGACTTGTTCATTTTCAACAATACAAAAGTTTTCCCTGCACGTTTGTATGGAAACAAAGAAAAAACAGGAGCTAAAATTGAAGTTTTCTTGTTAAGAGAGCTTGATAAAGAAACTCGTGTTTGGGACGTTTTGGTAGATCCTGCAAGAAAAATCAGAATTGGTAACAAATTATTCTTCACTGAAGATGAGTCTTTGGTAGCTGAGGTTATCGATAACACCACTTCAAGAGGAAGAACATTAAGATTCTTATTCGACGGTTCTTATGAAGAATTCAGAGCGAAATTAAAAGAATTGGGAGAAACTCCGCTTCCAAAATATATCAAAAGAGCAGTAGAACCTGAAGATGCAGAAAGATACCAGACAATCTACGCTAAAGTAGAAGGAGCGGTAGCTGCACCTACAGCTGGTTTACACTTCTCTAAACATTTGATGAAGAGATTGGAGATCAAAGGAATCAACTTTGCTGAAGTAACACTTCACGTAGGGTTAGGAACTTTCAACCCAATTGAAGTAGAAGATCTTTCCAAGCACAAAATGGAGTCTGAAGAAATCATTATTGATGAGAAAAACGCTGCTATCATTAACAAGGCAGTAGATGCTCACAGAAGAGTTTGTGCAGTAGGTACTACTACTATGAGAGCACTGGAAACTTCAGTTTCTTCAAACAAAAAAATCTCTGCTTTCAACGGATGGACCAATAAATTCATTTATCCACCTCACGATTTCGGAGTAGCTAACTCCATGATCACCAACTTCCACACCCCGAAGTCTACCTTGATTATGATGATTGCTGCATTTGCCGGAAGAGATTTTGTAATGCATGCCTATGAAGAAGCCGTAAAAGAAAAGTATAAATTCTATTCTTACGGTGATGCAATGTTAATCCTTTAAAAAAGTAAAAAGAGCCAGGTTAAAGGTATAACAAGTCGAAATACCAGACTTTAAAAACTTTTTACTTTTAACTTGGCTCTTTAATATTATGAAAGACATCCGTACATTATCACTAGATCAGCTTAAAGACTACTTTGTGTCTTTAGGAGAAAAGCCGTTTCGTGCGAAACAGGTCTATGACTGGCTATGGAGTAAAAACCTCCATTCGATTGATGAAATGACGAATCTTTCGAAACCTCTTCGTGAAAGAATTTCCGAAGAATATACCATTAATCCGGTTTCCGTAGATCTGCTTCAGAAAAGTTCTGACGGAACCATCAAAAATGGAGTGAAGCTTCATGATGGATTATTGGTAGAATCTGTTCTTATTCCCACTGAGACAAGAACAACAGCTTGTGTATCCTCACAGGTAGGTTGCTCATTAAATTGTGAATTCTGTGCGACAGCAAGACTGAAAAGAATGAGAAATCTTGAAGTTGCTGAAATTGTAGATCAGGTGGCACTTATTGACAGCCAAAGTAAAATGTATTTCGACAGACCGCTTTCCAATATCGTATTTATGGGAATGGGAGAGCCGATGATGAATTACAAAAACGTTGTAGAAGCTATCAGAAAAATTACCCAGCCGGAAGGTTTGGGAATGTCTCCAAGAAGAATCACCGTTTCAACATCCGGGATACCCAAAATGATGAAGATGCTTGCGGATGAAGAATTACGTGTGAAGCTGGCTTTGTCACTTCACTCTGCAATCGAATCAAAACGTAATGAAATTATGCCGTTTTCCGATAAATTTCCATTAACGGATATTATGGAGGCGCTTCAATATTGGTACCAGAAAACCGGTTCTGTGATTACTTTCGAATACTGTGTGTGGAAAGGAATCAATGATGGGGATGAAGATATCAAAGCTTTAATCAGATACTGTAAACAGGTTCCTTCTAAAGTAAACCTTATCCAATATAACCCGATTGGCGACGGAAAATACGATCAATGCAACAAACAGGCAGAAGAAAACTATATCAGACAGCTTGAAAACGCAGGGATAACGGTAATGGTCAGAAGAAGTCGTGGAGGTGATATTGATGCCGCTTGCGGGCAGCTAGCCAACAAAACAACCGATTAAAATTTCCTTAAAAAAAACTTAAAATTCTCTTAAAGAATAAGTTAAAATCCTACCTTTGCATAAAATTATTTTATGATGATGGATTTTCTTATGAGCGAAGACGGGTTAGAAACTGTATATGCATGGGCAGTGCCATTACATGCGACAGTTATTTTAGCTGAAATGATTTATAGCCACGTTTCCGAAGCTAAATTGTACAGCGGTAAAGACCTTGCAACCAATATTTATCTTGCTTTGATGAATTTTGGTCTTGATCTTATTATGAAGGCTTTTGCAATGGGAGTGATGTTTTACTTCTATCATCACAGAATTTTCTCCTGGGATTTAAGTATTTGGTACCTCTTAGCATGTTTTGTGATCACGGATTTTGCTTATTATGTGTTGCATTACGTAGATCATCGGTCAAGGGCATTCTGGGCGGTTCACATTACGCATCACAGTTCAGAGTTTTTTAATCTTACAACGGGATTCAGGAGTCCGGTATTACAGCCTCTTTATAGATATTTATACTTTTCGCCACTGGCTTTCTTAGGTTTTAATCCATGGCATATCATGGTAGCATATGCTATTGGACAGGTATATGGAACATGGGTGCATACACAGACGGTAAAAAGTATGGGATTTTTAGAGTATATTTTGGTAACTCCGTCTCATCACAGAGTTCACCATGCCTGTAACGTAAAATACCTCGATAAAAATATGGGAATGTGTTTAATTATCTGGGATAAAATTTTTGGAACTTTTGAAAAAGAAGACCCAAATGTTCCTATAAAATACGGAATTTATCCAAAGATGCCGGACAACAGACCGGACACAGTGCTCTTTTATGAATGGAGGAAAATATGGAAAGATATTAAACAACCTGGCTTAACATTTATGGACAGGGTTAATTACATTTTCAATTCACCGGGATGGAGACATGACGGAACTGGAAAAACAGTAAGACAATATCAGAAAGAATACTTTGCGAAGAAAGCAGAAAAGGAGCAGGCAAAGAATCAGAAAGAGAAGAAAATTGCTTAATAAAAAGCCAGAATAGATAAAACTATATCGCAAAGACGGGTTAGAGCCCGTCTTTGTGTTGTTATGAGGTCAGAGTGAATTCGGATAAGCCTCAAAAGTCGAAGGAAATTTAAACTTTAAGTTCAACCTTTTTAAATGTATAATATTAAGATATTGAATAAATTAGATTAGTAAGAGTGATGAACTGACCTGTATCCTCAACTTTTGAGCTTGATCTGTGCAATCTTTTATTTAACCGGAAAGCCCTATTTTTGCCCTATGAAAAAATTTCTTCTGCTTTTTACCCTTATTACTTTTCAAACCATATTCTCTCAACAGGCCGATTTTCTTAAAATAAAAAAATACAGAATCGGGCAGTTGGATGATAAAATAGAAGAAACATCGGGT
>JAOPSE010001804.1:0-114047 GCA_029449295.1 Zea luxurians
TTAGCCTTTGGTATTTTTGAAAATGGTTATTCATGGCTATTTTCGACAAAAATGGGGGTTGTGTGGCCATTGATCATCGACTAGAGGCTCATACACCTCACCCCACATATGTTTCCTTGCCATAGATCACATTCTTGGATTTCTTGTGGAGACCATTTCTTGGTCAAAAATCTGTAGGTGTTAGCCTTCGTTATTATTGAAAATGGTCGTTCATGGCTATTTTCGACAAAAATGGGGGTTGTGTGGCCATTGATCATCGACCAAAGGCTCATACACCTCACCCCACATATGTTTCCTTGTCGTAGATCACATTCTTGGATTTCTGGTGGAGACCATTTCTTGGTCAAAAATCCGTAGGTGTTAGCCTCTAGTATTATTGAAAATGGTCGCTCATGGCTATTTTCAAGGTCGCTCATGGCTATTTTCATAAAAAATGGGTGTTGTGTGGCCATTTATCATCGATTAGAGGCTCATAAACCTCACCCCACATATGTTTCCTTGTCGTAGATCACATTCTTGGATTTCTGGTGGAGACCATTTCTTGGTCAAAAATTCGTAGGTCTTAGCCTCTAGTATTATTGAAAATGGTCGCTCATGGCTATTTTCAAGGTCGCTCATGGCTATTTTCATAAAAAATGGGGGTTGTGTGGCCATTGATCGTCGACCAGAGGCTCATACACCTCACCCCACATATGTTTCCTTGCCATAGATCACATTCTTGAATTTCTGGTGGAGACCATTTTTGGTTAAAAATCCGTACGTGTTAGCCTTTGGTATTTTTGAAAATGGTCATTCATGGCTATTTTCATAAAAATGGGGGTTGTGTGGCCATTGATCATCGACCAGAGGCTCATACACCTCACCCCACATATGTTTCCTTGTCGTAGATCACATTCTTGGATTTCTGGTGGAGACCATTTCTTGGTCAAAAATCCGTAGGTGTTAGCCTTCGATATTATTGAAAATGGTCGTTCATGGCTATTTTCGACAAAAATGGGGGTTGTGTGGCCATTGATCATTCGACCAGAGGCTCATACACCTCACCCCACATATGTTTCCTTGCCATAGATTACATTCTTGGATTTCTGGTGGAGACCATTTCTTGGTCTAAAATCCGTAGGTGTTAGCCTCTAGTATTATTGAAAATGGTCGCTCATGGCTATTTTCATAAAAAATGGGGGTTGTGTGGCCATTGATCATCGACCAGAGGCTCGTACACCTCACCCCACATATGTTTCCTTGCCATAGATTACATTCTTGGATTTCTGGTGGAAACCATTTCTTGGTTGAAAAACTCGTACGTGTTAGCCTTCGGTATTATTGAAAATGGTCATTCATGGCTATTTTCGGCAAAATGGGGGTTGTGTGGCCATTGATCATCGACCAGAGGCTCATACACCTCACCCCACATATGTTTCCTTGCCATAGATCACATTCTTGGATTTCTGGTGGAGACCATTTCTTGGTCAAAAATCTGTAGGTCTTAGCCTCTAGTATTATTGAAAATGGTCGCTCATGGCTATTTTCATAAACAATGGGGGTTGTGTGGCCATTTATCATCGACTAGAGGCTCATAAACCTCACCCCACATATGTTTCCTTGCCATAGATCACATTCTTGGATTTCTGGTGGAGACCATTTCTTGGTTAAAAACTCGTACGTGTTAGCCTTCGGTATTATTGAAAATGGTCGTTCATGGCTATTTTCGACAAAAATTAGGGTTCTGTGGCCATTGATCGTCGACCAGAGGCTCATACACCTCACCCCACATATGTTTCCTTGCCATAGATCACATTCTTGGATTTCTGGTGGATGACCATTTCTTGGTCAAAAATCCGTAGGTGTTAGCCTTCGATATTATTGAAAATGGTCGTTCATGGCTATTTTCGACAAAAATGGGGGTTGTGTGGCCATTGATCATCGACCAGAGGCTCATACACCTCACCCCACATATGTTTCCTTGCCATAGATCACATTCTTGGATTTCTGGTGGAGACCATTTCTTGGTCAAAAATCCGTAGGTGTTAGCCTTCGGTATTATTGAAAATGGTCGTTCTTGGCTATTTTCGACAAAAATGGGGGTTGTGTGGCCATTGATCATCGACCAGACGCTCATACACCTCACCCCACATATGTTTCCTTGCCATAGATCACATTCTTGGATTTCTGGTGGAGACCATTTCTTGGTCTAAAATCCGTAGGTGTTAGCCTCTAGTATTATTGAAAATGGTCGCTCATGGCTATTTTCAAGGTCGCTCATGGCTATTTTCATAAAAAAATGGGGGTTGTGTGGCCATTTATCATCGACTAGAGGCTCATAAACCTCACCCCACATATGTTTCCTTGCCATAGATTACATTCTTGGATTTCTGGTGGAAACCATTTCTTGGTTAAAAACTCGTACGTGTTAGCCTTCGGTATTATTGAAAATGGTCATTCATGGCTATTTTCGGCAAAATGGGGGTTGTGTGGCCATTGATCGTCGACCAGAGGCTCATACACCTCACCCCACATATGTTTCCTTGTCGTAGATCACATTCTTGGATTTCTGGTGGAGACCATTTCTTGGTCAAAAATCCGTAGGTGTTAGCCTTCGATATTATTGAAAATGGTCGTTCATGGCTATTTTCGACAAAAATTTGGGTTGTGTGGCCATTGATCATCGACCAGAGGCTCATACACCTCACCCCACATATGTTTCCTTGCCACAGATCACATTCTTGGATTTCTGGTGGAAACCATTTCTTGGTCAAAAATCCGTAGGTGTTAGCCTTCGGTATTATTGAAAATGGTCGTTCATGGCTATTTTTCGGCAAAATGGGGGTTGTGTGGCCATTGATCATCGACCAGAGGCTCGTACACCTCACCCCACATATGTTTCCTTGCCATAGATCACATTCTTGGATTTCTGGTGGAGACCATTTCTTGGTCAAAAATCCGTAGGTGTTAGCCTTCGGTATTATTGAAAATGGTCATTCATGGCTATTTTCGACAAAAATGGGGGTTGTGTGGCCATTGATCATCGACCAGAGGCTCATACACCTCACCCCACATTTGTTTCCTTGCCATAGATCACATTCTTGGATTTCTGGTGGAGACCATTTCTTGGTCAAAAATCCGTAGGTGTTAGCCTTCGATATTATTGAAAATGGTCGTTCATGGCTATTTTCGACAAAAATGGGGGTTGTGTGGCCATTGATCATCGACCAGAGGCTCATACACCTCACCCCACATATGTTTCCTTGCCATAGATTACATTCTTGGATTTCTGGTGGAGACCATTTCTTGGTCTAAAATCCGTAGGTGTTAGCCTCTAGTATTATTGAAAATGGTCGCTCATGGCTATTTTCATAAAAAATGGGGGTTGTGTGGCCATTGATCATCGACCAGAGGCTCGTACACCTCACCCCACATATGTTTCCTTGCCATAGATTACATTCTTGGATTTCTGGTGGAAACCATTTCTTGGTTAAAAACTCGTACGTGTTAGCCTTCGGTATTATTGAAAATGGTCATTCATGGCTATTTTCGGCAAAATGGGGGTTGTGTGGCCATTGATCATCGACCAGAGGCTCATACACCTCACCCCACATATGTTTCCTTGCCATAGATCACATTCTTGGATTTCTGGTGGAGACCATTTCTTGGTCAAAAATCCGTAGGTCTTAGCCTCTAGTATTATTGAAAATGGTCGCTCATGGCTATTTTCATAAAAAATGGGGGTTGTGTGGCCATTTATCATCGACTAGAGGCTCATAAACCTCACCCCACATATGTTTCCTTGCCATAGATCACATTCTTGGATTTCTGGTGGAGACCATTTCTTGGTTAAAAACTCGTACGTGTTAGCCTTCGGTATTATTGAAAATGGTCGTTCATGGCTATTTTCGGCAAAATGGGGGTTGTGTGGCCATTGATCATCGACCAGAGGCTCGTACACCTCACCCCACATATGTTTCCTTGCCATAGATCACATTCTTGGATTTCTGGTGGAGACCATTTCTTGGTAAAAAATCCGTACGTGTTAGCCTTTGGTATTTTTGAAAATGGTTATTCATGGCTATTTTCGACAAAAATGGGGGTTGTGTGGCCATTGATCATCGACTAGAGGCTCATACACCTCACCCCACATATGTTTCCTTGCCATAGATCACATTCTTGGATTTCTTGTGGAGACCATTTCTTGGTCAAAAATCTGTAGGTGTTAGCCTTCGTTATTATTGAAAATGGTCGTTCATGGCTATTTTCGACAAAAATGGGGGTTGTGTGGCCATTGATCATCGACCAAAGGCTCATACACCTCACCCCACATATGTTTCCTTGTCGTAGATCACATTCTTGGATTTCTGGTGGAGACCATTTCTTGGTCAAAAATCCGTAGGTGTTAGCCTCTAGTATTATTGAAAATGGTCGCTCATGGCTATTTTCAAGGTCGCTCATGGCTATTTTCATAAAAAATGGGTGTTGTGTGGCCATTTATCATCGATTAGAGGCTCATAAACCTCACCCCACATATGTTTCCTTGTCGTAGATCACATTCTTGGATTTCTGGTGGAGACCATTTCTTGGTCAAAAATCCGTAGGTCTTAGCCTCTAGTATTATTGAAAATGGTCGCTCATGGCTATTTTCAAGGTCGCTCATGGCTATTTTCATAAAAAATGGGGGTTGTGTGGACATTGATCGTCGACCAGAGGCTCATACACCTCACCCCACATATGTTTCCTTGCCATAGATCACATTCTTGAATTTCTGGTGGAGACCATTTTTGGTTAAAAATCCGTACGTGTTAGCCTTTGGTATTTTTGAAAATGGTCATTCATGGCTATTTTCATAAAAATGGGGGTTGTGTGGCCATTGATCATCGACCAGAGGCTCATACACCTCACCCCACATATGTTTCCTTGTCGTAGATCACATTCTTGGATTTCTGGTGGAGACCATTTCTTGGTCAAAAATCCGTAGGTGTTAGCCTTCGATATTATTGAAAATGGTCGTTCATGGCTATTTTCGACAAAAATGGGGGTTGTGTGGCCATTGATCATCGACCAGAGGCTCATACACCTCACCCCACATATGTTTCCTTGCCATAGATCACATTCTTGGATTTCTGGTGGAGACCATTTCTTGGTCAAAAATCCGTAGGTCTTAGCCTTCGGTATTATTGAAAATGGTCATTCATGGCTATTTTCGGCAAAATGGGGGTTGTGTGGCCATTGATCGTCGACTAGAGGCTCATACACCTCACCCCACATATGTTTCCTTGCCATAGATCACATTCTTGGATTTCTGGTGGAGACCATTTCTTGGTTAAAAATCCGTACGTGTTAGCCTTTGGTATTTTTGAAAATGGTCATTCATGGATATTTTCATAAAAAATGGGGGTTGTGTGGCCATTGATCATCGACCAGAGGCTCATACACCTCACCCCACATATGTTTCCTTGTCGTAGATCACATTCTTGGATTTCTGGTGGAGGCCATTTCTTGGTCAAAAATCTGTAGGTGTTAGCCTTCGGTATTATTGAAAATGGTCGTTCATGGCTATTTTCGACAAAAATGGGGGTTGTGTGCCATTGATCATCGACCAGAGGCTCATACACCTCACCCCACATATGTTTCCTTGCCATATATCACATTCTTGGATTTCTGGTGGAGACCATTTCTTGGTCAAAAATCCGTAGGTCTTAGCCTTCGGTATTATTGAAAATGGTCATTCATGGCTATTTTCGGCAAAATGGGGGTTGTGTGGCCATTGATCATCGACCAGAGGCTCATACACCTCACCCCACATATGTTTCCTTGCCATAGATCACATTCTTGGATTTCTGGTGGAGACCATTTCTTGGTTAAAAGTCCGTACGTGTTAGCCTTTGGTATTTTTGAAAATGGTCATTCATGGCTATTTTCGACAAAAATGGGGGTTGTGTGGCCATTGATCATCGACTAGAGGCTCATACACCTCACCCCACATATGTTTCCTTGCCATAGATCACATTCTTGGATTTCTGGTGGAGACCATTTCTTGGTCAAAAATCCGTAGGTGTTAGCCCTCGGTATTATTGAAAATGGTCGTTCATGGCTATTTTCGACAAAAATGGGGGTTGTGTGGCCATTGATCATCGACCAGACGCTCATACACCTCACCCCACATATGTTTCCTTGCCATAGATCACATTCTTGGATTTCTGGTGGAGACCATTTCTTGGTCTAAAATTCGTAGGTGTTAGCCTCTAGTATTATTGAAAATGGTCGTCGACCAGAGGCTCATACACCTCACCCCACATATGTTTCCTTGCCATAGATCACATTCTTGGATTTCTGGTGGAGACCATTTCTTGGTCAAAAATCCATAGGTGTTAGCCTTCAGTGTCATTGAAAATAGTCATTCATGGCTATTTTCGACAAAAATGGGGGTTGTATGGCCATTGATCATCGACCAGAGGCTCATACACCTCACCCCACATATGTTTCCTTGCCATAGATCACATTCTTGGATTTCTGGTGGAGACCATTTCTTGGTCAAAAATCCGTACGTGTTAGCCTCTAGTATTATTGAAAATGGTCGCTCATGGCTATTTTCAAGGTCGCTCATGGCTATTTTCATAAAAAATGGGGGTTGTGTGGCCATTGATCATCGACCAGAGGCTCATACACCTCACCCCACATATGTTTCCTTGCCATAGATCACATTCTTGGATTTCTGGTGGAGACCATTTCTTGGTCAAAAATCCGTAGGTGTTAGCCTTCGGTATTATTGTAAATGGTCATTCATGGCTATTTTCGACAAAAATGGGGGTTGTGTGGCCATTGATCATCGACCAGACGCTCATACACCTCACCCCACATATGTTTCCTTGTCGTAGATCACATTCTTGGATTTCTGGTGGAGACCATTTCTTGGTCAAAAATCCGTAGGTGTTAGCCTTCGGTATTATTGAAAATGGTCGTTCATGGCTATTTTCGACAAAAATGGGGGTTGTGTGGCCATTGATCATCGACCAGAGGCTCGTACACCTCACCCCACATATGTTTCCTTGCCATAGATCACATTCTTGGATTTCTGGTGGAGACCATTTCTTGGTCAAAAACTCGTACGTGTTAGCCTTCGGTATTATTGAAAATGGTCGTTCATGGCTATTTTCGACAAAAATGGGGGTTGTGTTGCCATTGATCATCGACCAGAGGCTCGTACACTTCACCCCACATATGTTTTCTTGCCATAGATCATAATCTTGGATTTCTCGTGGAGACCATTTGTTGGTCAAAAATGCATAGGTGTTAGCCTTCAGTGTCATTGAAAATGGTCATTCGTGGCTATTTTCGACAAAAAATGGGGGTTGTGTCGCCATTGATCATCGCCCAGAGGATCGTACACCTCACCCCACATAAGTTTCCTTGCCATATATCACATTCTTGGATTTCTGGTGGAGACCATTTCTTGGTCAAAAATCCGTAGGTGTTAGCCTTCGGTATTATTGAAAATGGTCGTTCATGGCTACTTTCGACAAAAATGAGGGTTGTGTGGCAATTGATCATCGACCAAAGGCTCATACACCTCACCCACATGTGTTTCCTTGCCATAGACCACATTCTTGGATTTCTGGTGGTGACCATTTCTTGGTCAAAAATCCGTAGGTGTTAGCCTTCGGTATTATTGAAAATAGTCGTTCATGGCTATTTTCGACAAAAAAGGGGGTTGTGTGGCCATTTAACATCGACCAGAGGCTCGTACACCTCACCCCACATATGTTTAATTGCCATAGATCACAATCTTGGATTTCTCGTGGAGACCATTTCTTGGTCAAAAATCCGTACGTGTTAGCCTTCGGTATTATTGAAAATGGTCGTTCATGGCTGTTTTCGACAAAAATGGGGCTTGTGTGGCCATTGATCATCGACCAGAGGCTCATACACCTCACCCCACATACGTTTCCTTGCCATAGAGCACACTCTTGGATTTCTGGTGGAGACCATTTCTTGGGCAAAATCCATACGTGTTAGCCTTCAGTATTATTGAAAATGGTCGTTGATCACTATTTTCGACAAAAAATGGGGGTTGTGTGGCCACTGATCATCGACCAGAGGCTCGTACACCTCACCCCAATATGTTTCCTTGCCATAGATCATATTCTTGGATTTCTGGTGGAGACGATTTCTTGGTCAAAAATCCGTAGGTGTTAGCCTTCGGAAGTATTGAAAATGGTCGTTCATGGCTATTTTCGACAAAAATGGGGGTTGTGTGGCCATTGATCATCGATCTGAGGCTCGTACACCTCACCCCACATATGTTTCCTTGCCATAGATCACATTCTTGGATTTCTGGTGGAGATCTTCTCTTGGTCAAAAATCCGTAGTTGTTAGCCTTCGGTATTATTGTAAATGGTCGTTCATGGCTATTTTCGACACAAATGGGGTTGTGTGGCCATTGATCTTCGACCAGAGGCTCATACACCTCACCCCACGTATGTTTTCTTGCCATAGATCACATTCTTGGATTTCTGGTGGAGACCATTTCTTGGTCAAAAATCCATACGTGTTAGCCTTCAGTATTATTGAAAATGGTCGTTGATCACTATTTTCGACAAAAATGGGGGTTGTGTGGCCATTTATCATTGACTAGAGGCTCGTACACTTCACCCCACATACGTTTTCTTGCTATAGATCACATTCTTGGATTTCTGGTGGAGACCATTTCTTGGTCAAAAATCCGTAGGTGTTAGCCTTCGGTATTATTGAAAATGGTCGTTCATAGCTATTTTCGACAAAAATGGGGGTTGTGTGGCCATTGATCATCGACCAAAGGCTCATACACCTCACCCCACATATGTTTCCTTGCCATAGACCACATTCTTGGATTTCTGGTGGAGACCATTTCTGGTCAAAAATCCATAGGTGTTAGCCATCAGTGTCATTGAAAATTGCTGCTCCTGGCTATTTTCGACAAAAATGGGGTTGTGTGACCATTGATCATCGACCAGAGGCTCATACACCTCACCCCACATATGTTTCCTTGCCATAGATCACATTCTTGGATTTCTGGTGGAGACCATTTCTTGGTCAAAAATCTGTAGGTGTTAGCCTTCGGTATTATTGAAAATGGTCGTTCATGGCTATTTTCATAAAAAATGGGGGTTGTGTGGCCATTTATCATCGACCAGAGGCTCATACACCTCACCCCACATATGTTTCCTTGCCATAGATTACATTCTTGGATTTCTGGTGGAAACCATTTCTTGGTTAAAAACTCGTACGTGTTAGCCTTCGATATTATTGAAAATGGTCGTTCATGGCTATTTTCGACAAAAATGGGGGTTGTGTGGCCATTGATCATCGACCAGAGGCTCATACACCTCACCCCACATATGTTTCCTTGCCATAGATCACATTCTTGGATTTCTGGTGGAGACCATTTCTTGGTCAAAAATCCGTAGGTGTTAGCCTTCGATATTATTGAAAATGGTCGTTCATGGCTATTTTCGACAAAAATGGGGGTTGTGTGGCCATTGATCATCGACCAGAGGCTCGTACACCTCACCCCACATATGTTTCCTTGCCATAGATCACATTCTTGGATTTCTGGTGGAGACCATTTCTTGGTCTAAAATCCGTAGGTGTTAGCCTCTAGTATTATTGAAAATGGTCGCTCATGGCTATTTTCATAAAAAATGGGGGTTGTGTGGCCATTTATCATCGACTAGAGGCTCATAAACCTCACCCCACATATGTTTCCTTGCCATAGATTACATTCTTGGATTTCTGGTGGAGACCATTTCTTGGTCAAAAATCCGTAGGTGTTAGCCTTCGATATTATTGAAAATGGTCGTTCATGGCTATTTTCGACAAAAATGGGGGTTGTGTGGCCATTGATCATCGACCAGAGGCTCATACACCTCACCCCACATATGTTTCCTTGCCATAGATCACATTCTTGGATTTCTGGTGGAGACCATTTCTTGGTCAAAAATCCGTACGTGTTAGCCTTCGGTATTATTGAAAATGGTCATTCATGGCTATTTTCGGCAAAAATGGGGGTTGTGTGGCCATTGATCATCGACCAGAGGCTCAAACACCTCACCCCACATATGTTTCCTTGTCGTAGATCACACTCTTGGATTTCTGGTGGAGACCATTTCTTGGTCAAAAATCCGTAGGTGTTAGCCTTCGATATTATTGAAAATGGTCGTTCATGGCTATTTTCGACAAAAATGGGGGTTGTGTGGCCATTGATCATCGACCAGAGGCTCATACACCTCACCCCACATATGTTTCCTTGCCATAGATCACATTCTTGGATTTCTGGTGGAGACCATTTCTTGGTCAAAAATACGTAGGTCTTAGCCTCTAGTATTATTGAAAATGGTCGCTCATGGCTATTTTCAAGGTCGCTCATGGCTATTTTCATAAAAAATGGGGGTTGTGTGGCCATTTATCATCGACTAGAGGCTCATAAACCTCACCCCACATATGTTTCCTTGCCATAGATTACATTCTTGGATTTCTGGTGGAAACCATTTCTTGGTTAAAAACTCGTACGTGTTAGCCTTTGGTATTATTGAAAATGGTCATTCATGGCTATTTTCGGCAAAATGGGCGTTGTGTGGCCATTGATCGTCGACCAGAGGCTCATACACCTCACCCCACATATGTTTCCTTGTCATAGATCACATTCTTGGATTTCTGGTGGAGACCATTTCTTGGTCAAAAATCCGTAGGTCTTAGCCTCTAATATTATTGAAAATGGTCGCTCATGGCTATTTTCGGCAAAATGGGGGTTGTGTGGCCATTGATCATCGACCAGAGGCTCGTACACCTCACCCCACATATGTTTCCTTGCCATAGATCACATTCTTGGATTTCTGGTGGAGACCATTTCTTGGTCAAAAATCCGTAGGTGTTAGCCTTCGGTATTATTGAAAATGGTCGTTCATGGCTATTTTCGACAAAAATGGGGGTTGTGTGGCCATTGATCATCGACCAGACGCTCATACACCTCACCCCACATATGTTTCCTTGTCGTAGATCACATTCTTGGATTTCTGGTGGAGACCATTTCTTGGTGAAAAATCCGTAGGTGTTAGCCTTCGATATTATTGAAAATGGTCGTTCATGGCTATTTTCGACAAAAATGGGGGTTGTGTGGCCATTGATCATCGACCAGACGCTCATACACCACACCCCACATATGTTTCCTTGCCATAGATCACATTCTTGGATTTCTGGTGGAGACCATTTCTTGGTCTAAAATCCGTAGGTGTTAGCCTCTAGTATTATTGAAAATGGTCGCTCATGGCTATTTTCAAGGTCGCTCATGGCTATTTTCATAAAAAATGGGGGTTGTGTGGCCATTTATCATCGACTAGAGGCTCATAAACCTCACCCCACATATGTTTCCTTGCCATAGATTACATTCTTGGATTTCTGGTGGAAACCATTTCTTGGTTAAAAACTCGTACGTGTTAGCCTTCGGTATTATTGAAAATGGTCATTCATGGCTATTTTCGGCAAAATGGGGGTTGTGTGGCCATTGATCATCGACCAGAGGCTCGTACACCTCACCCCACATATGTTTCCTTGCCATAGATCACATTCTTGGATTTCTGGTGGAGACCATTTCTTGGGCAAAAATCCGAATGTGTTAGCCTTTGGTATTTTTGAAAATGGTCATTCATGGCTATTTTCGACAAAAATGGGGGTTGTGTGGCCATTGATCTTCGACCAGAGGCTCATACACCTCACCCCACATATGTTTCCTTGTCGTAGATCACATTCTTGGATTTCTGGTGGAGACCATTTCTTGGTCAAAAATCCGTAGGTCTTAGCCTCTAATATTATTGAAAATGGTCGCTCATGGCTATTTTCGGCAAAATGGGGGTTGTGTGGCCATTGATCATCGACTAGAGGCTCATACACCTCACTACACATATGTTTCCTTGCCATAGATCACATTCTTGGATTTCTGGTGGAGACCATTTCTTGGTCTAAAATCCGTAGGTGTTAGCCTCTAGTATTATTGAAAATGGTCGCTCATGGCTATTTTCAAGGTCGCTCATGGCTATTTTCATAAAAAATGGGGGTTGTGTGGCCATTTATCATCGACTAGAGGCTCATAAACCTCACCCCACATATGTTTCCTTGCCATAGATTACATTCTTGGATTTCTGGTGGAAACCATTTCTTGGTTAAAAACTCGTACGTGTTAGCCTTCGGTATTATTGAAAATGGTCATTCATGGCTATTTTCGGCAAAATGGGGGTTGTGTGGCCATTGATCGTCGACCAGAGGCTCATACACCTCACCCCACATATGTTTCCTTGTCGTAGATCACATTCTTGGATTTCTGGTGGAGACCATTTCTTGGTCAAAAACTCGTACGTGTTAGCCTTCGATATTTTTGAAAATGGTCGTTCATGGCTATTTTCGACAAAAAATCTGTAGGTGTTAGCCTTCGATATTATTGAAAATGGTCGTTCATGGCTATTTTCGACAAAAATGGGGGTTGTGTGGCCATTGATCATCGACCAGACGCTCATACTCTCCACCATAAATCCAAGAATGTGATCTATGGCAAGGAAACATATGTGTAGTGAGGTGTATGAGCCTCTGGTCGAAGATCAATGGCCACACAACCTTTCCTTGCCATAGATCACATTCTTGGATTTCTGGTGGAGACCATTTCTTGGTCAAAAATCCGTAGGTGTTAGCCTTCGGTATTATTGAAAATGGTCGTTCATGGCTATTTTCGACAAAAATGGGGGTTATGTGGCCATTGATCATCGACCAGACGCTCATACACCTCACCCCACATATGTTTCCTTGTCGTAGATCACATTCTTGGATTTCTGGTGGAGACCATTTCTTGGTAAAAAATCCATAGGTGTTAGCCTTCGATATTATTGAAAATGGTCGTTCATGGCTATTTTCGACAAAAATGGGGGTTGTGTGGCCATTGATCATCGACCAAACGCTCATACACCTCACCCCACATATGTTTCCTTGCCATAGATCACATTCTTGGATTTCTGGTGGAGACCATTTCTTGGTCTAAAATCCGTAGGTGTTAGCCTCTAGTATTATTGAAAATGGTCGCTCATGGCTATTTTCAAGGTCGCTCATGGCTATTTTCATAAAAAATGGGGGTTGTGTGGCCATTTATCATCGACTAGAGGCTCATAAACCTCACCCCACATATGTTTCCTTGCCATAGATTACATTCTTGGATTTCTGGTGGAAACCATTTCTTGGTTAAAAACTCGTACGTGTTAGCCTTCGGTATTATTGAAAATGGTCATTCATGGCTATTTTCGGCAAAATGGGGGTTGTGTGGCCATTGATCATCGACCAGAGGCTCGTACACCTCACCCCACATATGTTTCCTTGCCATAGATCACATTCTTGGATTTCTGGTGGAGACCATTTCTTGGGCAAAAATCCGAATGTGTTAGCCTTTGGTATTTTTGAAAATGGTCATTCATGGCTATTTTCGACAAAAATGGGGGTTGTGTGGCCATTGATCTTCGACCAGAGGCTCATACACCTCACTACACATATGTTTCCTTGCCATAGATCACATTCTTGGATTTATGGTGGAGACCATTTCTTGGTCAAAAATCCGTAGGTGTTAGCCTTCAGTGTCATTGAAAATGGTCGTTCATGGCTATTTTCGACAAAAATTAGGGTTGTGTGGCCATTGATCGTCGACCAGAGGCTCATACACCTAACCCCACATTTGTTTCCTTGCCATAGATCACATTCTTGGATTTCTGGTGGAGACCATTTCTTGGTCAAAAATCCGTAGGTGTTAGCCTTCGGTATTATTGAAAATGGTCATTCATGGCTATTTTCGACAAAAATGGGGGTTGTGTGGCCATTGATCATCGACTAGAGGCTCATACACCTCACCCCACATATGTTTCCTTGCCATAGATCACATTCTTGGATTTCTGGTGGAGACCATTTCTTGGTCTAAAATCCGTAGGTGTTAGCCTCTAGTATTATTGAAAATGGTCGCTCATGGCTATTTTCAAGGTCGCTCATGGCTATTTTCATAAAAAATGGGGGTTGTGTGGCCATTTATCATCGACTAGAGGCTCATAAACCTCACCCCACATATGTTTCCTTGCCATAGATTACATTCTTGGATTTCTGGTGGAGACCATTTCTTGGTCAAAAATCCGTAGGTCTTAGCCTCTAGTATTATTGAAAATGGTCGCTGTTAGCCTTCGGTATTATTGAAAATGGTCATTCATGGCTATTTTCGGCAAAATGGGGGTTGTGTGGCCATTGATCGTCGACCAGAGGCTCATACACCTCACCCCACATATGTTTCCTTGTCGTAGATCACATTCTTGGATTTCTGGTGGAGACCATTTCTTGGTCAAAAATTCTTAGGTGTTAGCCTTCGATATTATTGAAAATGGTCGTTCATGGCTATTTTCGACAAAAATAGGGGTTGTGTGGCCATTGATCATCGACCATAGGCTCATACACCTCACCCCACATATGTTTCCTTGCCATAGATCACATTCTTGGATTTCTGGTGGAGACCATTTCTTGGTCAAAAACCGTAGGTGTTAGCCTTCGGTATTATTGTAAATGGTCATTCATGGCTATTTTCGACAAAAATGGGGGTTGTGTGGCAATTGATCATCGACCAGAGGCTCATACACCTCACCCCACATATGTTTCCTTGCCATAGATCACATTCTTGGATTTCTGGTGGAGACCATTTCTTGGTCAAAAATCCGTAGGTCTTAGCCTCTAGTATTATTGAAAATGGTCGCTCATGGCTATTTTCATAAAAAATGGGGGTTGTGTGGCCATTGATCATCGACCAAGCCATGAACGACCATTTTCAAAAATAACAAAGGCTAACACGTACGGATTTTTGACCAAGAAATGGTCTCCACCAGAAATCCAAGAATGTGATCTATGGCAAGGAAACATATGTGGGGTGAGGTGTATGAGCCTCTGGTCGATGATCAATGGCCACACAACCCCCATTTTTGTCGAAAATAGCCATGAACGACCATTTTCAATAATACCGAAGGCTAACACCTACGGATTTTTGACCAAGAAATGGTCTCCACCTGAAATCCAAGAATGTGATCTATGGCAAGGAAACATATGTGTAGTGAGGTGTACGAGCCTCTGGTCGATGATCAATGGCCACAGAACCCCCATTTTGCCGAAAATAGCCATGAACGACCATTTTCAATAATACCGAAGGCTAACACCTACGGATTTTTGACCAAGAAATGGTCTCCACCAGAAATCCAAGAATGTGATCTATGGTAAGGAAACATATGTGGGGGTTGTGTGGCCATTGATCATCGACTAGAGGCTCGTACACCTCACCCCACATATGTTTCCTTGCCATAGATCACATTCTTGGATTTCTGGTGGGGACCATTTCTTGGTCAAAAATCCGTAGGTGTTAGCCTTCGGTATTATTGTAAATGGTCATTCATGGCTATTTTCGACAAAAATGGGGGTTGTGTGGCCATTGATCATCGACCATAGGCTCATACACCTCACCCCACATATGTTTCCTTGCCATAGATCACATTCTTGGATTTCTGGGGGAGACCATTTCTTGGTTAAAAACTCGTACGTGTTAGCCTTCGGTATTATTGAAAATGGTCATTCATGGCTATTTTCGGCAAAATGGGGGTTGTGTGGCCATTGATCATCGACCAGAGGCTCATACACCTCACTACACATATGTTTCCTTGCCATAGATCACATTCTTGGATTTATGGTGGAGACCATTTCTTGGTCAAAAATCCGTAGGTGTTAGCCGTCAGTGTCATTGAAAATGGTCGTTCATGGCTATTTTCGACAAAAATTAGGGTTGTGTGGCCATTGATCAACGACCAGGGGCTCGTACACCTCACCCCACACCCATTTTTTATGAAAATATCCATGAGCGACCTTGAAAATAGCCATGAGCGACCATTTTCAATAATATTAGAGGCTAAGACCTACGGATTTTTGACCAAGAAATGGTCTCCACCAGAAATCCAAGAATGTGATCTATGGCAAGGAAACATATGTGGGGTGAGGTGTATGAGCCTCTGGTCGATGATCAATGGCCACACAACCCCCATTTTGCCGAAAATAGCCATGAATGACCATTTTGAAAAATACCAAAGGCTAACACGTACGAATTTTTGACCAAGAAATGGTCTCCACCAGAAATCCAAGAATGTGATCTATGGCAAGGAAACATATGTGGGGTGAGGTGTATGAGCCTCTGGTCGATGATCAATGGCCACACAACCCCCATTTTTGTCGAAAATAGCCATGAACGACCATTTTCAATAATACCGAAGGCTAACACCTACGGATTTTTGACCAAGAAATGGTCTCCACCTGAAATCCAAGAATGTGATCTATGGCAAGGAAACATATGTGTAGTGAGGTGTACGAGCCTCTGGTCGATGATCAATGGCCACAGAACCCCCATTTTGCCGAAAATAGCCATGAACGACCATTTTCAATAATACCGAAGGCTAACACCTACGGATTTTTGACCAAGAAATGGTCTCCACCAGAAATCCAAGAATGTGATCTATGGTAAGGAAACATATGTGGGGGTTGTGTGGCCATTGATCATCGACTAGAGGCTCGTACACCTCACCCCACATATGTTTCCTTGCCATAGATCACATTCTTGGATTTCTGGTGGGGACCATTTCTTGGTCAAAAATCCGTAGGTGTTAGCCTTCGGTATTATTGTAAATGGTCATTCATGGCTATTTTCGACAAAAATGGGGGTTGTGTGGCCATTGATCATCGACCATAGGCTCATACACCTCACCCCACATATGTTTCCTTGCCATAGATCACATTCTTGGATTTCTGGGGGAGACCATTTCTTGGTTAAAAACTCGTACGTGTTAGCCTTCGGTATTATTGAAAATGGTCATTCATGGCTATTTTCGGCAAAATGGGGGTTGTGTGGCCATTGATCATCGACCAGAGGCTCATACACCTCACTACACATATGTTTCCTTGCCATAGATCACATTCTTGGATTTATGGTGGAGACCATTTCTTGGTCAAAAATCCGTAGGTGTTAGCCGTCAGTGTCATTGAAAATGGTCGTTCATGGCTATTTTCGACAAAAATTAGGGTTGTGTGGCCATTGATCAACGACCAGGGGCTCGTACACCTCACCCCACACCCATTTTTTATGAAAATATCCATGAGCGACCTTGAAAATAGCCATGAGCGACCATTTTCAATAATATTAGAGGCTAAGACCTACGGATTTTTGACCAAGAAATGGTCTCCACCAGAAATCCAAGAATGTGATCTATGGCAAGGAAACATATGTGGGGTGAGGTGTATGAGCCTCTGGTCGATGATCAATGGCCACACAACCCCCATTTTGCCGAAAATAGCCATGAATGACCATTTTGAAAAATACCAAAGGCTAACACGTACGGATTTTTGACCAAGAAATGGTCTCCACCAGAAATCCAAGAATGTGATCTATGGCAAGGAAACATATGTGGGGTGAGGTGTACAAGCCTCTGGTCGGTGATCAATGGCCACACAACCCCCATTTGTGTCGAAAATAGCCATGAATGACCATTTTCAATAATACCGAAGGCTAACACCTACGGATTTTTGACCAAGAAATGGTCTCTACCATAAATCCAAGAATGTGATATATGGCAAGGAAACATATGTGTAGTGAGGCCAGACGCTCATACACCTCACCCCACATATGTTTCCTTGCCATAGATCACATTCTTGGATTTCTGGTGGAGACCATTTCTTGGTCAAAAATCCGTAGGTGTTAGCCTTCGGTATTATTGAAAATGGTCGTTCATGGCTATTTTCGACAAAAATGGGGGTTGTGTGGCCATTGATCATCGACCAGAGGCTCATACACCTCACCCCACATATGTTTCCTTGCCATAGATCACATTCTTGGATTTCTGGTGGAGACCATTTCTTGGTCAAAAATCCGTAGGTGTTAGCCTTCGGTATTATTGAAAATGGTCGTTCATGGCTATTTTCATAAAAATGGGGGTTGTGTGGCCATTGATCATCGACCAAAGGCTCATACACCTCACCCCACATATGTTTCCTTGCCATAGATCACATTCTTGGATTTCTGGTGGAGACCATTTCTTGGTCAAAAATCCGTAGGTGTTAGCCTTCGGTATTATTGTAAATGGTCATTCATGGCTATTTTCGACAAAAATGGGGGTTGTGTGGCCATTGATCATCGACCAGAGGCTCATACACCTCACCCCACATATGTTTCCTTGCCATAGATCACATTCTTGGATTTCTGGTGGAGACCATTTCTTGGTCAAAAATCCGTAGGTCTTAGCCTCTAATATTATTGAAAATGGTCGCTCATGGCTATTTTCATAAAAAATGGGGGTTGTGTGACCATTGATCATCGACCAGACGCTCATACACCTCACCCCACATATGTTTCCTTGCCATAGATCACATTCTTGGATTTCTGGTGGAGACCATTTCTTGGTCTAAAATCCGTAGGTGTTAGCCTCTAGTATTATTGAAAATGGTCGCTCATGGCTATTTTCAAGGTCGCTCATGGCTATTTTCATTAAAAATGGGGGTTGTGTGGCCATTTATCATCGACTAGAGGCTCATAAACCTCACCCCACATATGTTTCCTTGCCATAGATTACATTCTTGGATTTCTGGTGGAAACCATTTCTTGGTTAAAAACTCGTACGTGTTAGCCTTCGGTATTATTGAAAATGGTCATTCATGGCTATTTTCGGCAAAATGGGGGTTGTGTGGCCATTGATCGTCGACCAGAGGCTCATACACCTCACCCCACATATGTTTCCTTGTCGTAGATCACATTCTTGGATTTCTGGTGGAGACCATTTCTTGGTCAAAAATCCGTAGGTGTTAGCCTTCGATATTATTGAAAATGGTCGTTCATGGCTATTTTCGACAAAAATGGGGGTTGTGTGGCCATTGATCATCGACCAGAGGCTCATACACCTCACCCCACATATGTTTCCTTGCCATAGATCACATTCTTGGATTTCTGGTGGAGACCATTTCTTGGTCAAAAATCCGTAGGTCTTAGCCTCTAATATTATTGAAAATGGTCGTTCATGGCTATTTTCGACAAAAATGGGGGTTGTGTGGCCATTGATCATCGACCAGAGGCTCATACACCTCACCCCACATATGTTTCCTTGCCATAGATCACATTCTTGGATTTCTGGTGGAGACCATTTCTTGGTCAAAAATCCGTAGGTGTTAGCCTTCGGTATTATTGAAAATGGTCGTTCATGCTATTTTCTACAAAAATAGGGGGGTTGTGTGGCCATTGATCATCGACCAGACGCTCATACACCTCACCCCACATATGTTTCCTTGCCATAGATCACATTCTTGGATTTCTGGTGGAGACCATTCCTTGGTCTAAAATCCGTAGGTGTTAGCCTCTAGTATTATTGAAAATGGTCGCTCATGGCTATTTTCAAGGTCGCTCATGGCTATTTTCATAAAAAATGGGGGTTGTGTGGCCATTTATCATCGACTAGAGGCTCATAAACCTCACCCCACATATGTTTCCTTGCCATAGATTACATTCTTGGATTTCTGGTGGAAACCATTTCTTGGTTAAAAACTCGTACGTGTTAGCCTTCGGTATTATTGAAAATGGTCATTCATGGCTATTTTCGGCAAAATGGGGGTTGTGTGGCCATTGATCATCGACCAGAGGCTCGTACACCTCACCCCACATATGTTTCCTTGCCATAGATCACATTCTTGGATTTCTGGTGGAGACCATTTCTTGGTCAAAAATCCGTACGTGTTAGCCTTTGGTATTTTTGAAAATGGTCATTCATGGCTATTTTCGACAAAAATGGGGGTTGTCTGGCCATTGATCATCGACTAGAGGCTCATACACCTCACCCCACATATGTTTCCTTGCCATAGATCACATTCTTGGATTTCTGGTGGAGACCATTTCTTGGTCAAAAATCCGTAGGTGTTAGCCTTCGGTATTATTGAAAATGGTCGTTCATGGCTATTTTCGACAAAAATGGGGGTTGTGTGGCCATTGATCATCGACCAGACGCTCATACACCTCACCCCACATATGTTTCCTTGTCATAGATCACATTCTTGGATTTCTGGTGGAGACCATTTCTTGGTCTAAAATCCGTAGGTGTTAGCCTCTAGTATTATTGAAAATGGTCGCTCATGGCTATTTTCAAGGTCGTTCATGGCTATTTTCGACAAAAATGGGGGTTGTGTGGCCATTGATCATCGACCAGACGCTCATACACCTCACCCCACATATGTTTCCTTGCCATAGATCACATTCTTGGATTTCTGGTGGAAACCATTTCTTGGTTAAAAACTCGTACGTGTTAGCCTTCGGTATTATTGAAAATGGTCATTCATGGCTATTTTCGACAAAAATGGGGGTTGTGTGGCCATTGATCATCGACCAGAGGCTCATACACCACACCCCACATATGTTTCCTTGCCATAGATCACATTCTTGGATTTCTGGTGGAGACCATTTCTTGGTCAAAAATCCGTAGGTGTTAGCCTTCGGTATTATTGTAAATGGTCATTCTATGGCAAGGAAACATATGTGGGGTGAGGTGTATGAGCGTTTGGTCGATGATCAATGGCCACACAACCCCCATTTTTGCCGAAAATAGCCATGAGCGACTATTTTCAATAATACTAGAGGCTAAGACCTACGGATTTTTGACCAAGAAATGGTCTCCACCAGAAATCCAAGAATGTGATCTATGGCAAGGAAACATATGTGGGGTGAGGTGTATGAGCCTCTGGTCGATGATCAATGGCCACACAACCCCCATTTTTGTCGAAAATAGCCATGAATGACCATTTTCAATAATACCGAAGGCTAACAGTGACCATTTTCAATAATACTAGAGGCTAAGACCTACGGATTTTTGACCAAGAAATGGTCTCCACCAGAAATCCAAGAATGTGATCTATGGCAAGGAAACATATGTGGGGTGAGGTGTATGAGCCTCTGGTTGATGATCAATGGCCACACAACCCCCATTTTTTATGAAAATAGCCATGAGCGACCTTGAAAATAGCCATGAGCGACCATTTTCAATAATACTAGAGGCTAACACGTACGGATTTTTGACCAAGAAATGGTCTTAGCCTCTAATATTCTTGGATTTCTGGTGGAGACCATTTCTTGGTCAAAAATCCGTAGGTGTTAGCCTTCGATATTATTGAAAATGGTCGTTCATGGCTATTTTCGACAAAAATGGGGGTTGTGTGGCCATTGATCATCGACTAGAGGCTCGTACACCTCACTACACATATGTTTCCTTGCCATTGATCACATTCTTGGATTTCTGGTGGAGACGATTTCTTGGTCAAAAATCCGTAGGTGTTAGCCTTCTGTATTATTGAAAATGGTCGTTCATGGCTATTTTCGACAAAAATGGGGGTTGTGTGGCCATTGATCATCGACCAGACGCTCATACACCTCACCGCACATATGTTTCCTTGTCGTAGATCACATTCTTGGATTTCTGGTGGAGACCATTTCTTGGTCAAAAATCCGTAGGTCTTAGCCTCTAATATTATTGAAAATGGTCGCTCATGGCTATTTTCATAAAAAAATGGGGGTTGTGTGGCCATTTATCATCGACTAGAGGCTCATAAATCTCACCCCACATATGTTTCCTTGCCATAGATCACATTCTTGGATTTCTGGTGGAGACCATTTCTTGGTCAAAAATCCGTAGGTGTTAGCCTTCGGTATTATTGTAAATGGTCATTCATGGCTATTTTCGGCAAAATGGGGGTTCTGTGGCCATTGATCATCGACCAGAGGCTTGTACACCTCACCCCACATATGTTTCCTTGCCATAGATCACATTCTTGGATTTCTGGTGGAGACCATTTCTTGGTCAAAAATCCGTAGGTGTTAGCCTTTGGTATTTTTGAAAATGGTCGTTCATGGCTATTTTCGGCAAAATGGGGGTTGTGCGGCCATTGATCGTCGACTAGAGGCTCATACACCTCACCCCACATATGTTTCCTTGCCATAGATCACATTCTTGGATTTATGGTGGAGACCATTTCTTGGTCAAAAATTTGTAGGTGTTAACCTTCAGTGTCATTGAAAATGGTCGTTCATGGCTATTTTCGACAAAAATTAGGGTTGTGTGGCCATTGATCGTCGACCAGAGGCTCATACACCTCACCCCACATATGTTTCCTTGCCATAGATCACATTCTTGGATTTCTGGTGGAGACCATTTCTTGGTCAAAAATCCGTAGGTGTTAGCCTTCGGTATTATTGAAAATGGTCGTTCATGGCTATTTTCGACAAAAATGGGGGTTGTCTGGCCATTGATCATCGACCAGAGGCTCATACACCTCACCCCACATATGTTTCCTTGCCATAGATCACATTCTTGGATTTCTGGTGGAGACCATTTCTTGGTCAAAAATTCGTAGGTCTTAGCCTTCGGTATTATTGAAAATGGTCATTCATGGCTATTTTCGGCAAAATGGGGGTTGTGTGGCCATTGATCATCGACCATAGGCTCATACACCTCACCCCACATATGTTTCCTTGCCATAGATCACATTCTTGGATTTCTGGTGGAGACCATTTCTTGGTCAAAAATCCGTAGGTGTTAGCCTTCGGTATTATTGTAAATGGTCATTCATGGCTATTTTCGACAAAAATGGGGGTTGTGTGGCCATTAATCATCGACCAGAGGCTCATAAAAAATGGGGGTTGTGTGGCCATTTATCATCGACTAGAGGCTCATAAACCTCACCCCACATATGTTTCCTTGCCATAGATCACATTCTTGGATTTCTGGTGGAGACCATTTCTTGGACAAAAATCTGTAGGTCTTAGCCTCTAGTATTATTGAAAATGGTCGCTGTTAGCCTTCGGTATTATTGAAAATGGTCATTCATGGCTATTTTCGACAAAAATGGGGGTTGTGTGGCCATTGATCATCGACTAGAGGCTCATACACCTCACTACACATATGTTTCCTTGCCATAGATCACATTCTTGGATTTCTGGTGGAGACCATTTCTTGGTCTAAAATCCGTAGGTGTTAGCCTCTAGTATTATTGAAAATGGTCGCTCATGGCTATTTTCAAGGTCGCTCATGGCTATTTTCATAAAAAATGGGGGTTGTGTGGCCATTTATCATCGACTAGAGGCTCATAAACCTCACCCCACATATGTTTCCTTGCCATAGATTACATTCTTGGATTTCTGGTGGAAACCATTTCTTGGTTAAAAACTCGTACGTGTTAGCCTTCGGTATTATTGAAAATGGTCGTTCATGGCTATTTTCAAGGTCGCTCATGGCTATTTTCAAGGTCGCTCATGGCTATTTTCATAAAAAATGGGGGTTGTGTGGCCATTGATCGTCGACCAGAGGCTCATACACCTCACCCCACATATGTTTCCTTGCCATAGATCACATTCTTGGATTTCTGGTGGAGACCATTTCTTGGTCAAAAATCCGAATGTGTTAGCCTCGGGTATTTTTGAAAATGGTCATTCATGGCTATTTTCGACAAAAATGGGGGTTGTGTGGCCATTGATCATCGACCAGACGCTCATACACCTCACCCCACATATGTTTCCTTGCCATAGATCACATTCTTGGATTTATGGTGGAGACCATTTCTTGGTCAAAAATCCGTAGGTGTTAGCCTTCAGTGTCATTGAAAATGGTCGTTCATGGCTATTTTCGACAAAAATTAGGGTTGTGTGGCCATTGATCGTCGACCAGAGGCTCATACACCTCACCCCACATATGTTTCCTTGCCATAGATCACACCATAGATTACATTCTTGGATTTCTGGTGGAAACCATTTCTTGGTTAAAAACTCGTACGTGTTAGCCTTCGGTATTATTGAAAATGGTCATTCATGGCTATTTTCGACAAAAATGGGGGTTGTGTGGCCATTGATCATCGACTAGAGGCTCATACACCTCACCCGACATATCTTTCCTTGCCATAGATCACATTCTTGGATTTCTGGTGGAGACCATTTCTTGGTCAAAAATCCGTAGGTGTTAGCCTTCGGTATTATTGTAAATGGTCATTCTATGGCAAGGAAACATATGTGGGGTGAGGTGTATGAGCGTTTGGTCGATGATCAATGGCCACACAACCCCCATTTTTGCCGAAAATAGCCATGAGCGGCCATTTTCAATAATACTAGAGGCTAAGACCTACGGATTTTTGACCAAGAAATGGTCTCCACCAGAAATCCAAGAATGTGATCTATGGCAAGGAAACATATGTGGGGTGAGGTGTATGAGCCTCTGGTCGATGATCAATGGCCACACAACCCCCATTTTTGTCGAAAATAGCCATGAATGACCATTTACAATAATACCGAAGGCTAACACCTACGGATTTTTGACCAAGAAATGGTCTCCACCAGAAATCCAAGAATGTGATCTATGGCAAGGTAACATATGTGGGGTGAAGTGTATGAGCGTCTGGTCGATGATCAATGGCCACACAACCCCCATTTCTTGGTTAAAAATCCGTAGGTGTTAGCCTTCGGTATTATTGAAAATGGTCGTTCATGGCTATTTTCGACAAAAATGGGGGTTGTGTGGCCATTGATCATCGACCAGAGGCTCATACACCTCACCCCACATATGTTTCCTTGCCATAGATCACATTCTTGGATTTCTGATGGAGACCATTTCTTGGTCAAAAATCCGTAGGTCTTAGCCTTCGGTATTATTGAAAATGGTCATTCATGGCTATTTTCGGCAAAATGGGGGTTGTGTGGCCATTGATCATCGACCATAGGCTCATACACCTCACCCCACATATGTTTCCTTGCCATAGATCACATTCTTGGATTTCTGGTGGAGACCATTTCTTGGTCAAAAATCCGTAGGTGTTAGCCTTTGGTATTATTGTAAATGGTCATTCATGGCTATTTTCGACAAAAATGGGGGTTGTGTGGCCATTGATCATCGACCAGAGGCTCATAAAAAATGGGGGTTGTGTGGCCATTTATCATCGACTAGATGCTCATAAACCTCACCCCACATATGTTTCCTTGCCATAGATCACATTCTTGGATTTCTGGTGGAGACCATTTCTTGGTCAAAAATCCGTAGGTCTTAGCCTCTAGTATTATTGAAAATGGTCGTTGTTAGCCTTCGGTATTATTGAAAATGGTCATTCATGGCTATTTTCGACAAAAATGGGGGTTGTGTGGCCATTGATCATCGACTAGAGGCTCATACACCTCACTACACATATGTTTCCTTGCCATAGATCACATTCTTGGATTTCTGGTGGAGACCATTTTTTGGTCTAAAATCCGTAGGTGTTAGCCTCTAGTATTATTGAAAATGGTCGCTCATGGCTATTTTCAAGGTCGCTCATGGCTATTTTCATAAAAAAATGGGGGTTGTGTGGCCATTTATCATCGACCAGAGGCTCATACACCTCACCCCACATATGTTTCCTTGCCATAGATCACATTCTTGGATTTCTTGTGGAGACCATTTCTTGGTCAAAAATCCGTAGGTGTTAGCCTTTGATATTATTGAAAACGGTCATTCATGGCTATTTTCGGCAAAATTGGAGTTGTGTGGCCATTGATCATCGACTAGAGGCTCATACACCTCACCCCACAAATGTTTCCTTGTCGTAGATCACATTCTTGGATTTCTGGTGGAGACCATTTCTTGGTCTAAAATCCGTAGGTGTTAGCCTCTAGTATTATTGAAAATGGTCGCTCATGGCTATTTTCGACAAAAATGGGGGTTGTGTTGCCATTGATCATCGACCAGAGGCTCGTACACTTCACCCCACATATGTTTTCTTGCCATAGATCATAATCTTGGATTTCTCGTGGAGACCATTTCTTGGTTTAAAACTCGTACGTGTTAGCCTTCGGTATTATTGTAAATGGTCATTCATGGCTATTTTCGGCAAAATGGGGGTTGTGTGGCCATTGATCATCGACCAGAGGCTCATACACCTCACCCCACATATGTTTCCTTGCCATAGATCACATTCTTGGATTTCTGGTGGAGACCATTTCTTGCTCAAAAATCCGTAGGTGTTAGCCTTCGGTATTATTGAAAATGGTCATTCATGGCTATTTTTGACAAAAAATGGGGGTTGTGTGGCCATTGATCATCGACCAGACGCTCATACACCTCACCCCACATATGTTTCCTTGCCATAGATCACATTCTTGGATTTCTGGTGGAGACCATTGAATGGGAATTAGGCTTACACCTAGTTCCTATATAATTTTGGTGGTTGAATTGCCCAACACAAATCTTTGGACTAACTAGTTTGTTCTAGTGTATAAGTTATACGGGTGCAAAAGGTTCACACTTAGCCAATAAAAAGACCAAGTGTTGGGTTCAACAAAAGAGCAAAGGAGCAACCGAAGGCTCCTCTGGTCTGGCGCACCGGACTGTCCGGTGCACCACCAGACAGTGTCCGGTGCACCAGAGGACTTCAACGCGAACTCGTCGCCTTCGGGAATTCTCAAGAGCCGGCGCGCTATAATTCACCGGACTGTCCGGTGTACACCAGACGGTGTCCGGTGCTCCAACGGGACGCAGCTCAGGAACTCGCCAGCCTCGGGAAATCAGAGCGGCTGCTCCGCTATAATTCATCGGACATGTCCGGTGTGCACCGGACTGTCCGGTGCATCCACGGAGCAAAGGCTACTTCGGCGCCAACGGCTACCTGCTATGCATTTAATGCGCGCGCAGCGCGCGCAGAAGTCAGAGTCGCCCATGCCGGCGCACCGGACAGTGAACAGTGCATGTCCGGTGCGCCACCGGACATCGAGGCGGGCCCAGGAGTCAGAACTCCAACGGTCAGATTCCAACGGCACTGGTGACGTGGCAGGGGCACCGGACATGTCCGGTGTGCACCGGACTGTCCGGTGCGCCATCGAACTGACAGCCTCCACCAACGGTTATTTTGGTGGTTGGGGCTATAAATACCCCAACCACCCAACCATTCATTGCATCCAAGTTTTCCACTTCCCAACTACTTACAAGAGCTCTAGCATTCAATTCTAGACACACCAAAGAGATCAAATCCTCTCCAAATTCCACACAACGCCCTAGTGACTAGAGAGAGAGATTTGCTTGTGTTCTTTCGAGCTCTTGCGCTTGGATTGCTTTCTTCTTTCTTGATTCCTTCATTGCGATCAAACTCACTTGTAATTGAGGCAAGATACACCAAACTTGTGGTGGTCCTTGTGGGAACTTTGTGTTCCAAGTGATTGAGAAGAGAAAGCTCACTCGATCCGTGGGATCGTTTGAGAGAGGGAAGGGTTGAAAGAGACCCGACCTTTGTGGCCTCCTCAACGGGGAGTAGGTTTGAGAGTACCGAACCTCGGTAAAACAAATCCGCGTGTCACACTCTTCATTTGCTTGCGATTTGTTTTCCACCCTCTCTCGTGGACTCGGTTTCATATTTCTAACGCTAACCCGGCTTGTAGTTGTGTTTATATTTGTAAATTTCAGTTTCGCCCTATTCACCCCCCCCTCTAGGCGACTATCAATTGGTATCAAAGCCAGGTTCTTCATTAGAGCCTAACCGCTCGAAGTAATGTCGGGAGATCACGCCAAGAAGGAGATGGAGACCGGCGAAAAGCCTACTACAAGCCACGGGAGCACTTCATCGGAAGAGTCCCGCACTAAGAGGAAGGAGAAGAAGAAGAGCTCCTCCAACAAAGGGAAGGAGAAGAAATCTTCTTCTCACCACAAAGAGAAGAAGGAGAAATCTTCCTCTCACAAGCCGCATCGGAGTGGGGACAAGCAAAAGAGGATGAGGAAAGTCGTCTACTACGAGACCGACACTTCATCAACATCCACCTCCGGCTCCGACGCGGCGTCCGTCACTTCTAAACGCCAAGAGCGTAAGAAGTATAGTAAGATTCCCCTAAGCTACCCTCGCATTTCTAAACATACACCTTTACTTTCCGTCCCATTAGGCAAACCACCAACTTTTGATGGTGAATATTACGCTAGGTGGAGCGATTTAATGCGATTTCATCTAACCTCGCTCCACAAAAGTATATGGGATGTTGTTGAGTTTGGTGCACAGGTACCGTCCGTAGGCGATGAAGACTATGATGAGGATGAGGTGGCCCAAATCGAGCACTTCAACTCTCAAGAAACAACAATACTCCTCGCCTCTTTAAGTAGAGAGGAGTATAACAAAGTTCAAGGGTTGAAGAGCGCCAAGGAGGTTTGGGATGTGCTCAAAACCGCGCACGAGGGAGATGAGCTCACAAAGATCACCAAGCGGGAAACGATCGAGGGGGAGCTCGGTCGGTTCCGGCTTCGCAAAGGGGAAGAGCCACAACACATGTACAACCGGCTCAAGACCTTGGTGAACCAAGTGCGCAACCTCGGGAGCAAGAAGTGGGACGACCACGAAGTGGTTAAGGTTATTCTAAGATCTCTCATTTTCCTTAACCCCACTCAAGTTCGATTAATTCGTGGTAATCCTAGATATACTAAAATGACCCCAGAGGAAGTTATCGGGAATTTTGTAAGTTTTGAGTGCATGATCGAAGGCTCGAGGGAGCTCAACGAGCTTGATGATCCCTCCACATCCGAAGCTCAACCCGTCGCATTCAAGGCGACAGAGGAAAAGAAGGAGGAGTCTACACCAAGTAGACAACCAATCGACGCCTCCAAGCTCGACAATGAGGAAATGGCGCTCGTCATCAAGAGCTTCCGCCAAATCCTCAAGCAAAGGAGGGGGAAAGACTACAAGTCCCGCTCCAAGAAAGTTTGCTACAAGTGTGGTAAGCCCGGTCACTTTATTGCAAAATGTCCATTATCAAGTGACAGTGACAGGGATAACGACAAGAAGGGCAAGAGGAGAGAAAAGAAGAGGTACTACAAGAAGAAGGGCGGCGATGCCCATGTTTGTCGGGAGTGGGACTCCGACGAGAGCTCAAGCGACTCCTCCGACGACGAGGACGCCGCCAACATCGCCGTCACCAAGGGACTCCTCTTCCCCAACGTCGGCCACAAGTGCCTCATGGCAAAGGACGGCAAACGGAAGAAGGTTAAATCTAACTCCTCCACTAAATATGAGTCTTCTAGTGATGATAATGCTAGTGATGAGGAGGATAACTTGCGATCTCTTTTTGCCAACCTCAACATGCAACAAAAGGAAAAACTTAATGAATTGATTAGTGCCATTCATGAAAAGGATGATCTCTTGGACACTCAAGAGGACTTCCTTATTAAAGAAAATAAGAAGCATGTTAAGGTTAAAAATGCTTATGCTCTAAAAGTAGAAAAATGTCAAAAACTATCTAGTGAGCTAAGCACTTGCCATGAGATGATTGACAACCTTAGAAATGAAAATGCTAGTTTAAATGCTAAGGTTGATTCTCATGTTTGTGATATTTCAATTCCCAATCTTAGAAACAATAATGATGATTTACTTGCTAAGATTGAAGAATTGAATGTATCTCTTGCTAGCCTTAGATTAGAAAATGAAAACTTGATTGCTAAGGCTAAAGATTTTGATGTTTGCAAAGTTACAATTTCCGATCTTAGAGATAAGAATGATATATTACGTGCTAAGATTGTTGAACTTAATTCTTGCAAACCATCTACATCTACCATTGAGCATGTCACTATTTGTACTAGATGTAGAGATATTGATGTTGATGCTATTCATGATCACATGATTTTGATTAAACAACAAAATGATCATATAGCAAAATTAGATGCTAAAATTGTCGAGCATAACTTAGAAAATGAAAAGTTTAAATTTGCTAGAAGTATGCTCTATAATGGGAGACGCCCGGGCATCAAGGATGGCATTGGCTTTCAAAGGGGAGACAATGTCAAACTTAATGCCCCTCCTAAAAGATTGTCCAACTTTGTTAAGGGCAAGGCTCCCATGCCTCAGGATAACGAGGGTTACATTTTATACCCTGCCGGTTATCCCGAGGACAAAATTAGGAGAATTCACTCTAGGAAGTCTCACTCTGGCCCTAATCATGCTTTTATGTATAAGGGTGAGACATCTAGCTCTAGGCAACCAACCCGTGCTAAGTTGCCTAAGAAGAAAACTCCTATTGCATCAAATGATCATGATATTTCTTTTAAAACTTTTGATGCATCTTATGTTTTGACTAACAAATCCGGCAAGGTAGTTGCCAAGTTTGTTGGGGGCAAACACAAGGGGTCAAAGACTTGTGATTGGATACCCAAAGTTCTTGTTTCTAATGCCAAAGAACCCAAAACCGTTTGGGTACCTAAAGTCAAGAACTAAAATTGTTTTGTAGGTTTATGCATCCGGGGGCTCAAGTTGGATACTCGACAGCGGGTGCACAAACCATATGACAGTGGAGAAAAGGATGTTCTCCTCCTATGAGAAAAACCAAGATCCCCAACGAGCTATCACATTCGGGGATGGAAATCAAGGTTTGGTCAAAGGTCTTGGTAAAATTGCTATATCTCCTGACCATTCAATTTCCAATGTTTTTCTTGTAGATTCTTTAGATTACAATTTGCTTTCCGTTTCACAATTATGTCAAATGGGCTACAACTGTCTATTTACTGATGTAGGTGTCACTGTCTTTAGAAGAAGTGATGATTCAATAGCATTTAAGGGTGTGTTAGAGGGTCAGCTATACTTAGTAGATTTTGATAGAGCTGAACTCGACACATGCTTAATTGCTAAGACTAACATGGGTTGGCTCTGGCACCGCCGACTAGCCCATGTTGGGATGAAGAATCTTCATAAGCTTCTAAAGGGAGAACACATTTTAGGACTAACAAATGTTCATTTTGAGAAAGACAGGATTTGTAGTGCATGTCAGGCAGGAAAGCAAGTTGGAGCCCATCATCCACACAAGAACATCATAACGACCGAAAGACCACTGGAGCTCCTACACATGGACCTATTCGGCCCGATTGCTTACATAAGCATCGGCGGGAGTAAGTATTGTCTTGTAATAGTGGATGATTATTCTCGCTTCACTTGGGTATTCTTTTTACAGGAAAAATCTCAAACCCAAGAGACCTTAAAGGGATTCTTGAGACGGGCTCAAAATGAGTTTGGCTTAAGGATCAAGAAAATAAGAAGCGACAACGGGACGGAGTTCAAGAACTCTCAAATCGAAGGCTTTCTTGAGGAAGAGGGCATCAAGCATGAGTTCTCTTCTCCCTACACCCCACAACAAAATGGTGTAGTGGAGAGGAAGAATCGAACTCTATTAGACATGGCAAGGACCATGCTTGATGAGTACAAGACTTCGGATCGGTTTTGGACCGAGGCGGTCAACACCGCTTGCTACGCCATCAACCGGTTGTATCTACACCGAATCCTCAAGAAGACATCATATGAACTCCTAACCGGTAAAAAGCCCAACATTTCATATTTTAGAGTCTTTGGTAGCAAATGCTTTATTCTTATTAAAAGAGGTAGAAAATCTAAATTTGCTCCTTAGACTGTGGAAGGCTTTTTACTTGGTTATGACTCAAACACAAGGGCATATAGGGTCTTTAACAAGTCCACTGGACTAGTTGAAGTCTCATGTGACGTTGTGTTTGATGAAACTAACGGCTCTCAAGTAGAGCAAGTTGATCTTGATGAGATAGGTGATGAAGAGGCTCCGTGCATCGCGCTAAGGAACATGTCCATTGGGGATGTGTGTCCTAAGGAATCCGAAGAGCTTCTAAAAGCACAAGATCAACCATCCTCCTCCACGCGAGCATCTCCACCAACTCAAAATGAGGATGAGGCTCAAGTTGATGAAGTAGAAGATCAAACAATTGAGCCACCTCAAGATGATGGTAATGATCAAGGGGGAGATGCAAATGAGGAAGACAAGGAGGAAGAGGAACAAAGGCCGCCACACCCAAGAGTCCACCAAGCAATCCAACGAGATCACCCCGTCGACACCATCCTCGGCGACATTCATAAGGGGGTAACTACTAGATCTCGTGTTGCACATTTTTGTGAACATTACTCGTTTGTTTCCTCTATTTAGCCACACAGGGTAGAGGAAGCACTACAAGATTCGGATTGGGTGGTGGCGATGCAAGAAGAGCTCAACAACTTCACTAGGAATGAGGTATGGCATTTAGTTCCACGTCCTAACCAAAATGTTGTAGGAACCAAATGGGTCTTCCGCAACAAGCAAGACGAGCATGGTGTGGTGATAAGGAACAAAGCTCGACTTGTGGCCAAGGGATACTCCCAAGTCGAAGGTTTGGATTTCGGTGAAACCTATGCACCCGTAGCTAGGCTTGAGTCAATTCGTATATTATTAGCGTATGCTACTTACCATGGCTTTAAGCTTTATCAAATGGACGTGAAAAGTGCCTTCCTCAATGGACCAATCAAGGAAGAGGTCTATGTTGAGCAACCTCCCGGCTTTGAAGACAGTGAGTATCCTAACCATGTCTATAAGCTCTCTAAGGCGCTTTACGGGCTCAAGCAAGCCCCAAGAGCATGGTATGAATGCCTTAGGGATTTCTTTATTGCTAATGGCTTCAAAGTCGGAAAAGCCGATCCTACTCTATTCACTAAAACTCTTGACAATGATTTGTTTGTATGCCAAATTTATGTTGATGATATCATATTTGGGTCTACTAACGAATCTACTTGTGAAGAATTTAGTAGGATCATGACACAAAAGTTCGAGATGTTGATGATGGGGGAGTTGAAGTATTTTCTAGGATTCCAAGTCAAACAACTCCAAGAGGGCACCTTCATCAGCCAAACAAAGTACACTCAAGACATTCTAACCAAGTTTGGGATGAAGGATGCCAAACCCATCAAGACACCCATGGGAACTAATGGGCATCTCGACCTCGACACAGGAGGTAAGTCCGTGGAGCAAAAGGTATACCGGTCGATGATAGGTTCATTACTCTATTTATGTGCATCTTGACCGGACATTATGCTTTCCCTTTGCATGTGTGCAAGATTCCAATCCGACCCTAAGGAATCCCACCTTACGACCGTAAAACGAATCTTGAGATATTTGGCTTATACTCCTAAGTTTGGGCTTTGGTACCCTCGGGGATCCACTTTTGATTTAATTGGTTATTCGGATGCCGATTGGGCGGGGTGTAAGATTAATAGAAAGAGCACATCAGGGACTTGCCAGTTCTTGGGAAGATCCTTGGTGTCTTGGGCCTCAAAGAAGCAAAATTCGGTCGCTCTTTCAACCGCCGAAGCCGAGTACATTGCCGCAGGTCATTGTTGCGCGCAATTGCTTTGGATGAGGCAAACCCTGCGGGACTACGGTTACAAATTAACCAAAGTCCCTTTGCTATGTGATAATGAGAGTGCAATCAAAATGGCCGACAATCCCGTCGAGCATAGCCGCACTAAGCACATAGCCATTCGGTATCATTTTCTTAGGGATCACCAACAAAAGGGATATATTGAGATTGCATACATTAATACTAAAGATCAATTAGCCGATATCTTTACCAAGGTTCACACTTAGCCAATAAAAAGACCAAGTGTTGGGTTCAACAAAAGAGCAAAGGAGCAACCGAAGGCTCCTCTGGTCTGGCGCACCGGACTGTCCGGTGCACCACTGGACAGTGTCCGGTGCACCAAAGGACTTCAACGCGAACTCGTCGCCTTCGGGAATTCTCCAGAGCCGGCGCGCTATAATTCACCGGACTGTCCGGTGTACACCGGACAGTGTCCGGTGCTCCAACGGGACGCGGCTCAGGAACTCGCCAGCCTCGGGAAATCAGAGCGGCTGCTCCGCTATAATTCACCGGACATGTCCGGTGTGCACCGGACTGTCCGGTGCATCCACGGAGCAACGGCTACTTCGGCGCCAACGGCTACCTGCGATGCATTTAATGCGCGCGCAGCGCGCGCAGAAGTCAGAGTCGCCCATGCCGGCGCACCGGACAGTGAACAGTGCATGTCCGGTGCGCCACCGGACATCGAGGCGGGCCCAGAAGTCAGAACTCCAACGGTCAGATTCCAACGGCACTGGTGACGTGGCAGGGGCACCGGACATGTCCGGTGCGCTATCGAACAGACAGCCTCCACCAACGGTTATTTTGGTGGTTGGGGCTATAAATACCCCAACCACCCAACCATTCATTGCATCCAAGTTTTCCACTTCCCAACTACTTACAAGAGCTCTAGCATTCAATTCTAGACACACCAAAGAGATCAAATCCTCTCCAAATTCCACACAACGCCCTAGTGACTAGAGAGAGAGATTTGCTTGTGTTCTTTCGAGCTCTTGCGCTTGGATTGCTTTCTTCTTTCTTGATTCCTTCATTGCGATCAAACTCACTTGTAATTGAGGCAAGAGACACCAAACTTGTGGTGGTCCTTGTGGGTACTTTGTGTTCCAAGTGATTGAGAAGAGAAAGCTCACTCGATCCGTGGGATCGTTTGAGAGAGGGAAGGGTTGAAAGAGACCCGCCTTTGTGGCCTCCTCAACGTGGAGTAGGTTTGAGAGAACCGAACCTCGGTAAAACAAATCCGCGTGTCACACTCTTCATTTGCTTGCGATTTGTTTTCCACCCTCTCTCGCGGACTCGGTTTCATATTTCTAACGCTAACCCGGCTTGTAGTTGTGTTTATATTTGTAAATTTCAGTTTCGCCCTATTCACCCCCCCTCTAGGCGACTATCAACCATTTCTTGGCCTAAAATCCGTAGGTGTTAGCCTCTAGTATTATTGAAAATGGTCGCTCATGGCTATTTTCATAAAAAATAGGGGTTGTGTGGCCATTGATCATCGACCAGAGGCTCGTACACTTCACCCCACATATGTTTCCTTGCCATATATTACATTCTTGGATTTCTGGTGGAAACCATTTCTTGGTTAAAAACTCGTACGTGTTAGCCTTCGGTATTATTGAAAATGGTCATTCATGGCTATTTTCGACAAAATGGGGGTTGTGTGGCCATTGATCATCGACCAGAGGCTCATACACCTCACCCCACATATGTTTCTTTGCCATAGATCACATTCTTGGATTTCTGGTGGAGACCATTGATCTTCGACCAGAGGCTCATACACCTCACTACACATATGTTTCCTTGCCATAGATCACATTCTTGGATTTATGGTGGAGAACATTTGATCTATGGCAAGGAAACATATGTGGGGTGAGGTGTACGAGCCTCTGGTCGACGATCAATGGCCACACAACCCCCATTTTGCCAAAAATAGCCATGAATGACCATTTTCAAAAATACCGAAGGCTAACACCTACGGATTTTTGACCAAGAAATGGTCTCCACCAGAAATCCAAGAATGTGATCTATGGCAAGGAAACATATGTGGGGTGAGGTGTATGAGCCTCTGGTCGATGATCAATGGCCACACAACCCCCATTTTTGTCGAAAATAGCCATGAACGACCATTTTCAATAATACCGAAGGCTAACACCTACGGATTTTTGACCAAGAAATGGTCTCCACCAGAAATCCAAGAATGTGATCTATGGCAAGGAAACATATGTGGGGTGAGGTGTATGAGCCTATGGTGGAAGATCAATGGCCACACAACCCCCATTTTGCCGAAAATAGCCATGAACGACCATTTTCAATAATACCGAAGGCTAACACGTACGAGTTTTTAACCAAGAAATGGTCTCCACCAGAAATCCAGGAATGTGATCTATGGCAAGGAAACATATGTGGGGTGAGGTGTATGAGCGTCTGGTCGATGATCAATGGCCACACAACCCCCATTTTTGTCGAAAATAGCCATGAATGACCATTTTCAAAAATACTAAAGGCTAACACCTACGGATTTTTGACCAAGAAATGGTCTCCACCAGAAATCCAAGAATGTGATCTATGGCAAGGAAACATATGTGGGGTGAGGTGTACGAGCCTCTGGTCGATGATCAATGGCCACACAACCCCCATTTTGCCGAAAATAGCCATGAGTGACCATTTTCAATAATACCGAAGGCTAACACGTACGAGTTTTTAACCAAGAAATGGTTTCCACCAGAAATCCAAGAATGTAATCTATGGTGTGATCTATGACAAGGAAACATATGTGGGGTGAGGTGTATGAGCCTCTGGTCGACGATCAATGGCCACACAACCCTAATTTTTGTCGAAAATAGCCATGAACGACCATTTTCAATGACACTGAAGGCTAACACCTACGGATTTTTGACCAAGAAATGGTCTCCACCATAAATCCAAGAATGTGATCTATGGCAAGGAAACATATGTGGGGTGAGGTGTATGAGCGTCTGGTCGATGATCAATGGCCACACAACCCCCATTTTTGTCGAAAATAGCCATGAATGACCATTTTCAAAAATACCAAAGGCTAACACGTATGAGTTTTTAACCAAGAAATGGTCTCCACTAGAAATCCAAGAATGTAATCTATGGCAAGGAAACATATGTGGGGTGAGGTGTATGAGCCTCTGGTCGATGATAAATGGCCACACAACCCCCATTTTGCCGAAAATAGCCATGAATGACCATTTTCAATAATACCGAAGGCTAACACCTACGAGTTTTTAACCAAGAAATGGTCTCCACCAAAAATCCAAGAATGTGATCTATGGCAAGGAAACATATATGGGGTGAGGTGTATGAGCCTCTGGTCGATGATCAATGGCCACACAACCCCCATTTTTGTCGAAAATAGCCATGAACGACCATTTTCAATAATACCGAAGGCTAACACCTACGGATTTTTGACCAAGAAATGGTCTCCACCAGAAATCCAAGAATGTCATCTATGGCAAGGAAACATATGTGGGGTGAGGTGTATGAGCCTCTGGTCGATGATCAATGGCCACACAACCCCCATTTTTGTCGAAAATAGCCATGAACGACCATTTTCAATAATACCGAAGGCTAACACCTACGGATTTTTGACCAAGAAATGGTCTCCACCAGAAATCCAAGAATGTGATCTATGGCAAGGAAACATATGTGTAGTGAGGTGTATGAGCCTCTGGTCGAATATCAATGGCCACACAACCCCCATTTTTGTCGAAAATAGCCATGAACGACCATTTTCAATAATATCGAAGGCCAACAACTACGGATTTTTGCCCAAGAAATGGTCTCCACCAGAAATCCAAGAATGTGATCTACGACAAGGAAACATATGTGGGGTGAGGTGTATGAGCCTCTGGTCGATGATAAATGGCCACACAACCCCCATTTTGTCGAAAATAGCCATGAACGACCATTTTCAATAATACCGAAGGCTAACACCTACGGATTTTTGACCAAGAAATGGTCTCCACCAGAAATCCAAGAATGTGATCTATGGCAAGGAAACATATGTGGGGTGAGGTGTATGAGCCTATGGTGGAAGATCAATGACCACACAACCCCCATTTTGCCGAAAATAGCCATGAACGACCATTTTCAATAATACCGAAGGCTAACACGTACGAGTTTTTAACCAAGAAATGGTCTCCACCAGAAATCCAAGAATGTGATCTATGGCAAGGAAACATATGTGGGGTGCGGTGTATGAGCGTCTGGTCGATGATCAATGGCCACACAACCCCCATTTTTGTCGAAAATAGCCATGAATGACCATTTTCAAAAATACCAAAGCCTAACACCTACGGATTTTTGACCAAGAAATAGACTCCACCAGAAATCCAAGAATGTGATCTATGGCAAGGAAACATATGTGGGGTGAGGTGTATGAGCCTCTGGTCGATGATCAATGGCCACACAACCCCCATTTTTGTCGAAAATAGCCATGAACGACCATTTTCAATAATACCGAAGGCTAACACCTACGGATTTTTGACCAAGAAATGGTCTCCACCAGAAATCCAAGAATGTGATCTATGGCAAGGAAACATATGTAGGGTGAGGTGTATGAGCCTCTGGTCGATGATCAATTGTCACACAACCCCCATTTTTGTCGAAAATAGCCATGAACGATCATTTTCAATAATATCGAAGGCTAACACCTACGGATTTTTGACCAAGAAATGGTCTCCACCAGAAATCCAAGAATGTGATCTACGACAAGGAAACATATGTGGGGTGAGGTGTATGAGCCTCTGGTCGCGATCAATGGCCACACAACCCCCATTTTTGTCGAAAATAGCCATGAATGACCTTTTTCAATAATATCGAAGGCTAACACCTACGGATTTTTGACCAAGAAATGGTCTCCACCAGAAATCCAAGAATGTGATCTATGGCAAGGAAACATATGTGGGGTGAGGTGTATGAGCCTCTGGTCGACGATCAATGGCCACACAACCCCCATTTTGCCGAAAATAGCCATGAATGACCATTTTCAATAATACCGAAGGCTAACACGTACGAGTTTTTAACCAAGAAATGGTCTCCACCAGAAATCCAAGAATGTAATCTATGACAAGGAAACATATGTGGGGTGAGGTTTATGAGCCTCTAGTCGATGATAAATGGCCACACAACCCCCATATTTTATGAAAATAGCCATGAGCGACCTTGAAAATAGCCATGAGCGACCATTTCAATAATACTAGAGGCTAACACCTACGGATTTTAGACCAAGAAATGGTCTCCACCAGAAATCCAAGAATGTGATCTATGGCAAGGAAACATATGTGGGGTGAGGTGTATGAGCCTCTAGTCGATGATCAAATGCCACACAACCCCCATTTTTGTCGAAAATAGCCATGAATGACCATTTTCAATAATACCGAAGGCTAACACCTACGGATTTTTGACCAAGAAATGGTCTCCACCAGAAATCTAAGAATGTGATCTATGGCAAGGAAACATATGTGGGGTGAGGTGTACGAGCCTCTGGTCAATGATCAATGGCCACACAACCCCCATTTTGCCGAAAATTGCCATGAATGACCATTTTCAATAATACCGAAGGCTAACACGTACGAGTTTTTAACCAACAAATGGTTTCCACCAGAAATCCAAGAATGTAATCTATGGCAAGGAAACATATGTGGGGTGAGGTTTATGAGCCTCTAGTCGATGATAAATGGCCACACAACCCCCATTTTTTATGAAAATAGCCATGAGCGACCTTGAAAATAGCCATGAGCGACCATTTTCAATAATACTAGAGGCTAACACCTACGGATTTTAGACCAAGAAATGGTCTCCACCAGAAATCCAAGAATGTGATCTATGGCAAGGAAACATATGTGGGGTGAGGTGTATGAGCATCTGGTCGATGATCAATGGCCACACAACCCCCATTTTTGTCGAAAATAGCCATGAGCGACCATTTTCAATAATACCTAAGGCTAACACCTACGGATTTTAGACCAAGAAATGGTCTCCACCAGAAATCCAAGAATGTGATCTATGGCAAGGAAACATATGTGGGGTGAGGTGTATGAGCGTCTGGTCGATGATCAATGGCCACACAACCCCCATTTTTGTCGAAAATAGCCATGAACGACCATTTTCAATAATACCGAAGGCTAACACCTACGGATTTTTGCCCAAGAAATGGTCTCCACCAGAAATCCAAGAATGTGATCTATGGCAAGGAAACATATGTGGGGTGAGGTGTATGAGCGTCTGGTCGATGATCAATGGCCACACAACCCCCATTTTTGTCGAAAATAGCCATGAACGACCATTTTCAATAATACCGAAGGCTAACACCTACGGATTTTTGACCAAGAAATGGTCTCCACCAGAAATCCAAGAATGTGATCTACGACAAGGAAACATATGTGGGGTGAGGTGTATGAGCCTCTGGTCGACGATCAATGGCCACACAACCCCCATTTTGCCGAAAAAAGCCATGACTGACCATTTTCAATAATACCGAAGGCTAACACGTACGAGTTTTTAACCAAGAAAAGGTTTCCACCAGAAATCCAAGAATGTAATCTATGGCAAGGAAACATATGTGGGGTGAGGTGTATGAGCCTCTAGTCGATGATAAATGGCCACACAACCCCCATTTTTGTCGAAAATAGCCATGAACGACCATTTTCAATAATACCGAAGGCTAACACCTACGGATTTTTGACCAAGAAATGGTCTCCACCAGAAATCCAAGAATGTGATCTATGGCAAGGAAACATATGTGGGGTGAGGTGTACGAGCCTTTAGTCGATGATCAATGGCCACACAACCCCCATTTTGCCGAAAATAGCCATGAGCGACCATTTTCAATAATATTAGAGGCTAACACCTACGGATTTTAGACCAAGAAATGGTCTCCACCAGAAATCCAAGAATGTGATCTATGGCAAGGAAACATATGTGGGGTGAGGTGTACGAGCCTCTGGTCGATGATCAATGGCCACACAACCCCCATTTTTGTCGAAAATAGCCATGAACGACCATTTTCAATAATACCGAAGGCTAACACGTACGAGCTTTTAACCAAGAAATGGTTTCCACCAGAAATCCAAGAATGTAATCTATGGCAAGGAAACATATGTGGGGTGAGGTTTATGAGCCTCTAGTCGATGATAAATGGCCACACAACCCCCATTTTTTATGAAAATAGCCATGAGCGACATTGAAAATAGCCATGAGCGACCATTTTCAATAATATTAGAGGCTAACACCTACGGATTTTAGACCAAGAAATGGTCTCCACCAGAAATCCAAGAATGTGATCTATGGCAAGGAAACATATGTGGGGTGAGGTGTACGAGCCTCTGGTCGATGATCAATGGCCACACAACCCCCATTTTTGTCGAAAATAGCCATGAACGACCATTTTCAATAATACCGAAGGCTAACACGTACGAGTTTTTAACCAAGAAATGGTCTCCACCAGAAATCCAAGAATGTGATCTATGGCAAGGAAACATATGTGGGGTGAGGTGTATGAGCGTCTGGTCGATGATCAATGGCCACACAACCCCCATTTTTGTCGAAAATAGCCATGAACGACCATTTTCAATAATACCGAAGGCTAACACCTACGGATTTTTGACCAAGAAATGGTCTCCACCAGAAATCCAAGAATGTGATCTACGACAAGGAAACATATGTGGGGTGAGGTGTATGAGCCTCTGGTCGACGATCAATGGCCACACAACCCCCATTTTGCCGAAAAAAGCCATGACTGACCATTTTCAATAATACCGAAGGCTAACACGTACGAGTTTTTAACCAAGAAAAGGTTTCCACCAGAAATCCAAGAATGTAATCTATGGCAAGGAAACATATGTGGGGTGAGGTGTATGAGCCTCTAGTCGATGATAAATGGCCACACAACCCCCATTTTTGTCGAAAATAGCCATGAACGACCATTTTCAATAATACCGAAGGCTAACACCTACGGATTTTTGACCAAGAAATGGTCTCCACCAGAAATCCAATAATGTGATCTATGGCAAGGAAACATATGTGGGGTGAGGTGTACGAGCCTTTAGTCGATGATCAATGGCCACACAACCCCCATTTTGCCGAAAATAGCCATGAGCGACCATTTTCAATAATATTAGAGGCTAACACCTACGGATTTTAGACCAAGAAATGGTCTCCACCAGAAATCCAAGAATGTGATCTATGGCAAGGAAACATATGTGGGGTGAGGTGTACGAGCCTCTGGTCGATGATCAATGGCCACACAACCCCCATTTTTGTCGAAAATAGCCATGAACGACCATTTTCAATAATACCGAAGGCTAACACGTACGAGCTTTTAACCAAGAAATGGTTTCCACCAGAAATCCAAGAATGTAATCTATGGCAAGGAAACATATGTGGGGTGAGGTTTATGAGCCTCTAGTCGATGATAAATGGCCACACAACCCCCATTTTTTATGAAAATAGCCATGAGCGACATTGAAAATAGCCATGAGCGACCATTTTCAATAATATTAGAGGCTAACACCTACGGATTTTAGACCAAGAAATGGTCTCCACCAGAAATCCAAGAATGTGATCTATGGCAAGGAAACATATGTGGGGTGAGGTGTACGAGCCTCTGGTCGATGATCAATGGCCACACAACCCCCATTTTTGTCGAAAATAGCCATGAACGACCATTTTCAATAATACCGAAGGCTAACACGTACGAGTTTTTAACCAAGAAATGGTCTCCACCAGAAATCCAAGAATGTGATCTATGGCAAGGAAACATATGTGAGGTGAGGTGTATGAGCGTCTGGTCGATGATCAATGGCCACACAACCCCCATTTTTGTCGAAAATAGCCATGAACGACCATTTTCAATAATACCGAAGGCTAACACCTACGGATTTTTGACCAAGAAATGGTCTCCACCAGAAATCCAAGAATGTGATCTACGACAAGGAAACATATGTGGGGTGAGGTGTATGAGCCTCTGGTCAACGATCAATGGCCACACAACCCCCATTTTGCCGAAAAAAGCTATGACTGACCATTTTCAATAATACCGAAGGCTAACACGTACGAGTTTTTAACCAAGAAAAGGTTTCCACCAGAAATCCAAGAATGTAATCTATGGCAAGGAAACATATGTGGGGTGAGGTGTATGAGCCTCTAGTCGATGATAAATGGCCACACAACCCCCATTTTTGTCGAAAATAGCCATGAACGACCATTTTCAATAATACCGAAGGCTAACACCTACGGATTTTTGACCAAGAAATGGTCTCCACCAGAAATCCAAGAATGTGATCTATGGCAAGGAAACATATGTGGGGTGAGGTGTACGAGCCTTTAGTCGATGATCAATGGCCACACAACCCCCATTTTGCCGAAAATAGCCATGAGCGACCATTTTCAATAATATTAGAGGCTAACACCTACGGATTTTAGACCAAGAAATGGTCTCCACCAGAAATCCAAGAATGTGATCTATGGCAAGGAAACATATGTGGGGTGAGGTGTACGAGCCTCTGGTCGATGATCAATGGCCACACAACCCCCATTTTTGTCGAAAATAGCCATGAACGACCATTTTCAATAATACCGAAGGCTAACACGTACGAGCTTTTAACCAAGAAATGGTTTCCACCAGAAATCCAAGAATGTAATCTATGGCAAGGAAACATATGTGGGGTGAGGTTTATGAGCCTCTAGTCGATGATAAATGGCCACACAACCCCCATTTTTTATGAAAATAGCCATGAGCGACATTGAAAATAGCCATGAGCGACCATTTTCAATAATATTAGAGGCTAACACCTACGGATTTTAGACCAAGAAATGGTCTCCACCAGAAATCCAAGAATGTGATCTATGGCAAGGAAACATATGTGGGGTGAGGTGTACGAGCCTCTGGTCGATGATCAATGGCCACACAACCCCCATTTTTGTCGAAAATAGCCATGAACGACCATTTTCAATAATACCGAAGGCTAACACGTACGAGTTTTTAACCAAGAAATGGTCTCCACCAGAAATCCAAGAATGTGATCTATGGCAAGGAAACATATGTGAGGTGAGGTGTATGAGCGTCTGGTCGATGATCAATGGCCACACAACCCCCATTTTTGTCGAAAATAGCCATGAATGACCATTTTCAAAAATACCAAAGGCTAACACGTACGGATTTTTGACCAAGAAATGGTCTCCACCAGAAATCCAAGAATGTGATCTATGGCAAGGAAACATATGTGGGGTGAGGTGTATGAGCCTCTGGTCGATGATCAATGGCCACACAACCCCCATTTTGCCGAAAATAGCCATGAATGACCATTTTCAATAATACCGAAGGCTAACACGTACGAGTTTTTAACCAAGAAATGGTCTCCACCAGAAATCCAAGAATGTGATCTATGGCAAGGAAATATATGTGGGGTGAGGTTTATGAGCCTTTAGTCGATGATAAATGGCCACACAACCCCCATTTTTTATGAAAATAGCCATGAGCGACCATTTTCAATAATACTGGAGGCTAAGACCTACGGATTTTTGACCAAGAAATGGTCTCCACCAGAAATCCAAGAATGTGATCTATGGCAAGGAAACATATGTGGGGTGAGGTGTATGAGCCTCTGGTCGATGATCAATTGCCACACAACCCCCATTTTGTCGAAAATAGCCATGAACGACCATTTTCAATAATACCGAAGGCTAACACCTACGGATTTTTGACCAAGAAATGGTCTCCACCAGAAATCCAAGAATGTGATCTATGGCAAGGAAACATATGTGGGGTGAGGTGTATGAGCCTCTAGCCGATGATCAATGGCCACACAACCCCCATTTTTGTCGAAAATAGCCATGAATGACCATTTTCAATAATACCGAAGGCTAACACCTACGAGTTTTTATCCAAGAAACGGTCTCCACCAGAAATCCAAGAATGTGATCTATGGCAAGGAAACATATGTGGGGTGAGGTGTATGAGCCTCTGGTCGATGATCAATGGCACACAACCCCCATTTTTTATGAAAATAGCCATGAGCGACCTTGAAAATAGCCATGAGCGACCATTTTCAATAATACTAGAGGCTAAGACCTGCGGATTTTTGACCAAGAAATGGTCTCCACCAGAAATCCAAGAATGTGATCCATGGCAAGGAAACATATGTGGGGTGAGGTGTATGAGCCTCTGGTCGATGATCAATGGCCACACAACCCCCATTTTTTATGAAAATAGCCATGAACGACCTTTTTCAAAAATACCAAAGGCTAACACCTACGGATTTTTGACCAAGAAATGGTCTCCACCAGAAATCCAAGAATGTGATCTATGGCAAGGAAACATATGTGGGGTGAGGTGTACGAGCCTCTGGTCGATGATCAATGGCCACAGAACCCCCATTTTGCTGAAAATAGCCATGAACGACCATTTTCAATAATACCGAAGGCTAACACGTACGAGTTTTTAACCAAGAAATGGTCTCCACCAGAAATCCAAGAATGTGATCTATGGCAAGGAAACATATGTGGGGTGAGGTGTACGAGCCTTTAGTCGATGATCAATGGCCACACAACCCCCATTTTGCCGAAAATAGCCATGAGCGACCATTTTCAATAATATTAGAGGCCAACACCTACGGATTTTAGACCAAGAAATGGTCTCCACCAGAAATCCAAGAATGTGATCTATGGCAAGGAAACATATGTGGGGTGAGGTGTACAAGCCTCTGGTCGATGATCAATGGCCACACAACCCCCATTTTTGTCGAAAATAGCCATGAACGACCATTTTCAATAATACCGAAGGCTAACACGTACGAGTTTTTAACCAAGAAATGGTCTCCACCAGAAATCCAAGAATGTGATCTATGGCAAGGAAACATATGTGGGGTGAGGTGTATGAGTGTCTGGTCGATGATCAATGGCCACACAACCCCCATTTTTGTCGAAAATAGCCATGAACGACCTTGAAAATAGCCATGAGCGACCATTTTCAATAATACTAGAGGCTAACACCTACGGATTTTAGACCAAGAAATGGTCTCCACCAGAAATCCAAGAATGTGATCTATGACAAGGAAACATATGTGGGGTGAGGTGTATGAGCGTCTGGTCGATGATCAATGGCCACACAACCCCCATTTTTGTCAAAAATAGCCATGAACGACCATTTTCAATAATACCGAAGGCTAACACCTACGGATTTTTGCCCAAGAAATGGTCTCCACCAGAAATCCAAGAATGTGATCTATGGCAAGGAAACATTTGTGGGGTGAGGTGTATGAGCCTCTGGTCGACGATCAATGGCCACACAACCCCCATTTTGCCGAAAATAGCCATGAACGACCATTTTCAATAATACCGAAGGCTAACACGTACGAGTTTTTGACCAAGAAATGGTCTCCACCAAAAATCCAAGAATGTGATCTATGGCAAGGAAACATATGTGGGGTGAGGTGTATGAGCCTCTGGTCGACGATCAATGGCCACACAACCCCCATTTTGCCGAAAATAGCCATGAATGACCATTTTCAATAATACTAGAGGCTAAGACCTACGGATTTTAGACCAAGAAATGGTCTCCACCAGAAATCCAAGAATGTGATCTATGGCAAGGAAACATATGTGGGGTGAGGTGTATGAGCGTCTGGTCGATGATCAATGGCCACACATCCCCCATTTTTGTCGAAAATAGCCATGAACGACCATTTTCAAAAATACAAAAGGCTAACACGTACGGATTTTTGACCAAGAAATGGTCTCCATCAGAAATCCAAGAATGTGATCTATGGCAAGGAAACATATGTGGGGTGAGGTGTATGAGCCTCTGGTCGATGATCAATGGCCACACAACCCCCATTTTGCCGAAAATAGCCATGAATGACCATTTTCAATAGTACCGAAGGCTAACACGTACGAGTTTTTAACCAAGAAATGGTCTCCACCAGAAATCCAAGAATGTGATCTATGGCAAGGAAACATATGTGGGGTGAGGTTTATGAGCCTCTAGTCGATGATAAATGGCCACACAACCCCCATTTTTTATGAAAAATAGCCATGAGCGACCATTTTCAATAATACTGGAGGCTAAGACCTACGGATTTTTGACCAAGAAACGGTCTCCACCAGAAATCCAAGAATGTGATCTATGGCAAGGAAACATATGTGGGGTGAGGTGTATGAGCCTCTGGTCGATGATCAATTGCCACACAACCCCCATTTTGTCGAAAATAGCCATGAACGACCATTTTCAATAATACCGAAGGCTAACACCTACGGATTTTTGACCAAGAAATGGTCTCCACCAGAAATCCAAGAATGTGATCTATGGCAAGGAAACATATGTGGGGTGAGGTGTATGAGCCTCTAGTCGATGATCAATGGCCACACAACCCCCATTTTTGTCGAAAATAGCCATGAATGACCATTTTCAATAATACCGAAGGCTAACACCTACGAGTTTTTATCCAAGAAACGGTCTCCACCAGAAATCCAAGAATGTGATCTATGGCAAGGAAACATATGTGGGGTGAGGTGTATGAGCCTCTGGTCGATGATCAATGGCCACACAACCCCCATTTTTTATGAAAATAGCCATGAGCGACCTTGAAAATAGCCATGAGCGACCATTTTCAATAATACTAGACGCTAAGACCTGCGGATTTTTGACCAAGAAATGGTCTCCACCAGAAATCCAAGAATGTGATCTATGGCAAGGAAACATATGTGGGGTGAGGTGTATGAGCCTATGGTCGATGATCAATGGCCACACAACCCCCATTTTTTATGAAAATAGCCATGAACGACCATTTTCAAAAATACCAAAGGCTAACACCTACGGATTTTTGACCAAGAAATGGTCTCCACCAGAAATCCAAGAATGTGATCTATGGCAAGGAAACATATGTGGGGTGAGGTGTACGAGCCTCTAGTCGATGATCAATGGCCACAGAACCCCCATTTTGCCGAAAATAGCCATGAACGACCATTTTAAATAATACCGAAGGCTAACACGTACGAGTTTTTAACCAAGAAATGGTCTCCACCAGAAATCCAAGAATGTGATCTATGGCAAGGAAACATATGTGGGGTGAGGTGTACGAGCCTTTAGTCGATGATCAATGGCCACACAAACCCCATTTTGCCGAAAATAGCCATGAGCGACCATTTTCAATAATATTAGAGGCTAACACCTACGGATTTTAGACCAAGAAATGGTCTCCACCAGAAATCCAAGAATGTGATCTATGGCAAGGAAACATATGTGGGGTGAGGTGTACGAGCCTCTGGTCGATGATCAATGGCCACACAACCCCCATTTTTGTCGAAAATAGCCATGAACGACCATTTTCAATAATACCGAAGGCTAACACGTACGAGTTTTTAACCAAGAAATGGTCTCCACCAGAAATCCAAGAATGTGATCTATGGCAAGGAAACATATGTGGGGTGAGGTGTATGAGCGTCTGGTCGATGATCAATGGCCACACAACCCCCATTTTTGTCGAAAATAGCCATGAACGACCTTGAAAATAGCCATGAGCGACCATTTTCAATAATACTAGAGGCTAACACCTATGGATTTTAGACCAAGAAATGGTCTCCACCAGAAATCCAAGAATGTGATCTATGACAAGGAAACATATGTGGGGTTAGGTGTATGTGCGTCTGGTCGATGATCAATGGCCACACAACCCCCATTTTTGTCAAAAATAGCCATGAACGACCATTTTCAATAATACCGAAGGCTAACACCTACGGATTTTTGCCCAAGAAATGGTCTCCACCAGAAATCCAAGAATGTGATCTATGGCAAGGAAACATATGTGGGGTGAGGTGTATGAGCCTCTGGTCGACGATCAATGGCCACACAACCCCCATTTTGCCGAAAATAGCCATGAACGACCATTTTCAATAATACCGAAGGCTAACACGTACGAGTTTTTGACCAAGAAATGGTCTCCACCAAAAATCCAAGAATGTGATCTATAGCAAGGAAACATATGTGGGGTGAGGTGTATGAGCCTCTGGTCGACGATCAATGGCCACACAACCCCCATTTTGCCGAAAATAGCCATGAATGACCATTTTCAATAATACTAGAGGCTAAGACCTACGGATTTTAGACCAAGAAATGGTCTCCACCAGAAATCCAAGAATGTGATCTATGGCAAGGAAACATATGTGGGGTGACGTGTATGAGCGTCTAGTCGATGATCAATGGCCACATAACCCCCATTTTTGTCGAAAATAGCCATGAACGACCATTTTCAAAAATACCGAAGGCTAACACCTACGGATTTTTGACCAAGAAATGGTTTCCACCAGAAATCCAAGAATGTGATCTATGGCAAGGAAACATATGTGGGGTGAGGTTTATGAGCATCTGGTCGATGATCAATGGCCACACAACCCCCATTTTTGTCGAAAATAGCCATGAATGACCATTTTCAATAATACCGAAGGCTAACACGTACAAGTTTTTAACCAAGAAATGGTTTCCACCAGAAATCCAAGAATGTAATCTATGGCAAGGAAACATATGTGGGGTGAGGTTTATGAGCCTCTAGTCGATGATAAATGGCCACACAACCCCCATTTTTTATGAAAATAGCCACGAGCGACCTTGAAAATAGCCATGAGCGACCATTTTCAATAATACTAGAGGCTAACACCTACGGATTTTAGACCAAGAAATGGTCTCCACCAGAAATCCTAGAATGTGATCTATGGCAAGGAAACATATGTGGGGTGAGGTGTATGAGCGTCTGGTCGATGATCAATGGCCACACAACCCCCATTTTTGTCGAAAATAGCCATGAACGACCATTTTGAATAATACCGAATGCTAACACCTACGGATTTTTGACCAAGAAATGGTCTCCACCAGAAATCCAAGAATGTGATCTATGGCAAGGAAACATATGTGGGGTGAGGTGTATGAGCCTCTAGTCGATGATCAATGGCCACACAACCCCCATTTTTGTCGAAAATAGCCATGAATGACCATTTTCAAAAATACCAAAGGCTAACACGTACGGATTTTTGACCAAGAAATGGTGTCCACCAGAAATCCAAGAATGTGATCTATGGCAAGGAAACATATGTGGGGTGAGGTGTACGAGCCTCTGGTCGATGATCAATGGCCACACAACCCCCATTTTGCCGAAAATAGCCATGAACGACCATTTTCAATAATACCGAAGGCTAACACCTACGGATTTTTGACCAAGAAATGGTCTCCACCAGAAATCCAAGAATGTGATCTATGGCAAGGAAACATATGTGGGGTGAGGTGTATGAGCCTATGGTCGATGATCAATGGCCACACAACCCCCATTTTTGTCGAAAATAGCCATGAACGACCATTTTCAATAATATCGAATGCTAACACGTACGAGTTTTTGACCAAGAAATGGTCTCCACCAGAAATCCAAGAATGTGATCTACGACAAGGAAACATATGTGGGGTGAGGCGTATGAGCCTCTGGTCTACGATCAATGGCCACACAACCCCCATTTTGCCGAAAATAGCCATGAATGACCATTTTCAATAATACCAAAGGCTAACACGTACGAGTTTTTAACCAAGAAATGGTTTCCACCAGAAATCCAAGAATGTAATCTATGGCAAGGAAACATATGTGGGGTGAGGTTTATGAGCCTCTATTCGATGATAAATGGCCACACAACCCCCATTTTTTATGAAAATAGCGATGAGCGACCTTGAAAATAGCCATGAGCGACCATTTTCAATAATACTAGAGGCTAACACCTACGGATTTTAGACCAAGAAATGGTCTCCACCAGAAATCCAAGAATGTGATCTATGGCAAGGAAACATATGTGTAGTGAGGTGTATGAGCCTCTAGTCGATGATCAATGGCCACACAACCCCCATTTTTGTCGAAAATAGCCATGAACGACCATTTTCAATAATACCGAAGGCTAACACCTACGGATTTTTGACCAAGAAATGGTCTCCACCAGAAATCCAAGAATGTGATCTATGGCAAGGAAACATATGTGGGGTGAGGTGTATGAGCCTCTGGTCGATGATCAATGGCCACACAACCCCCATTTTTGTCGAAAATAGCCATGAACGACCATTTTCAATGACACTGAAGGCTAACACCTACGGATTTTTGACCAAGAAATGGTCTCCACCATAAATCCAAGAATGTGATCTATGGCAAGGAAACATATGTGTAGTGAGGTGTATGAGCCTCTGGTCGAAGATCAATGACCACACAACCCCCATTTTTGTCGAAAATAGCCTTGAATGACCATTTTCAAAAATACCAAAGGCTAACACGTACGAGTTTTTAACCAAGAAATGGTCTCCACCAGAAATCCAAGAATGTGATCTATGGCAAGGAAACATATGTGGGGTGAGGTGTATGAGCGTCTGGTCGATGATCAATGGCCACACAACCCCCATTTTTGTCGAAAATAGCCATGAACGACCATTTTCAATAATACCGAAGGCTAACACCTACGGATTTTTGACCAAGAAATGGTCTCCACCAGAAATCCAAGAATGTGATCTATGGCAAGGAAACATATGTGGGGTGAGGTGTATGAGCCTCTGGTCGATGATCAATGGCCACACAACCCCCATTTTTGTCGAAAATAGCCATGAATGACCATTTACAATAATACCGAAGGCTAACACCTACGGATTTTTGACCAAGAAATGGTCTCCACCAGAAATCCAAGAATGTGATCTATGGCAAGGAAACATATGTGGGGTGAGGTGTATGAGCGTCTGGTCGATGATCAATGGCCACACAACCCCCATTTTGCCGAAAATAGCCATGAATGACCATTTTCAATAAAACCAAAGGCTAACACGTACGAGTTTTTAACCAAGAAATGGTCTCCACCAGAAATCCAAGAATGTGATCTATGGCAAGGAAACATATGTGGGGTGAGGTGTATGAGCCTCTAGTCGATGATAAATGGCCACACAACCCCCATTTTTTATGAAAATAGCCATGAGCGACCTTGAAAATAGCCATGAGCGACCATTTTCAATAATACTAGAGGCTAACACCTACGGATTTTAGACCAAGAAATGGTCTCCACCAGAAATCCAAGAATGTGACCTATGGCAAGGAAACATATGTGGGGTGAGGTTTATGAGCCTCTAGTCGATGATAAATGGCCACACAACCCCCATTTTTTATGAAAATAGCCATGAGCGACCTTGAAAATAGCCATGAGCGACCATTTTCAATAATACTAGAGGCTAACACCTACGGATTTTAGACCAAGAAATGGTCTCCACCAGAAATCCAAGAATGTGATCTATGGCAAGGAAACATATGTGGGGTGAGGTGTATGAGCATCTGGTCGATGATCAATGGCCACACAACCCCCATTTTTGTCGAAAATAGCCATGAACGACCATTTTCAATAATACCGAAGGCTAACACCTACGGATTTTTGACCAAGAAATGGTCTCCACCAGAAATCCAAGAATGTGATCTATGGCAAGGAAACATATGTGGGGTGAGGTGTATGAGCCTCTAGTCGATGATCAATGGCCACACAACCCCCATTTTTGTCGAAAATAGCCATGAATGACCATTTTCAAAAATACCAAAGGCTAACACGTACGGATTTTTAACCAAGAAATGGTCTCCACCAGAAATCCAAGAATGTGATCTATGGCAAGGAAACATATGTGGGGTGAGGTGTACGAGCCTCTGGTCGATGATCAATGGCCACACAACCCCCATTTTGCCGAAAATAGCCATGAATGACCATTTTCAATAATACCGAAGGCTAACACGTACGAGTTTTTAACCAAGAAATGGTCTCCACCAGAAATCCAAGAATGTGATCTATGGCAAGGAAACATATGTGGGGTGAGGTGTATGAGCGTCTGGTCGATGATCAATGGCCACACAACCCCCATTTTTGTCAAAAATAGCCATGAACGACCATTTTCAATAATACTGAAGGCTAACACCTACGGATTTTTGACCAAGAAATGGTCTCCACCAGAAATCCAAGAATGTGATCTATGGCAAGGAAACAAATGTGGGGTGAGGTGTATGAGCCTCTGGTCGACGATCAATGGCCACACAACCCTAATTTTTGTCGAAAATAGCCATGAACGACCATTTTCAATGACACTGAAGGCTAACACCTACGGATTTTTGACCAAGAAATGGTCTCCACCATAAATCCAAGAATGTGATCTATGGCAAGGAAACATATGTGTAGTGAGGTGTATGAGCCTCTGGTCGAAGATCAATGGCCACACAACCCCCATTTTTGTCGAAAATAGCCATGAGCGACCATTTTCAATAATACTAGAGGCTAAGACCTACGGATTTTTGACCAAGAAATGGTCTCCACCAGAAATCCAAGAATGTGATCAATGGCAAGGAAACATATGTGGGGTGAGGTGTATGAGCCTCTGGTCGATGATCAATGGCCACACAACCCCCATTTTTGTCGAAAATAGCCATGAATGACCATTTACAATAATACCGAAGGCTAACACCTACGGATTTTTGACCAAGAAATGGTCTCCACCAGAAATCCAAGAATTTGATCTATGGCAAGGAAACATATGTGGGGTGAGGTGTATGAGCGTCTGGTCGATGATCAATGGCCACACAACCCCCATTTTGCTGAAAATAGCCATGAATGACCATTTTCAATAATACCAAAGGCTAACACGTACGAGTTTTTAACCAAGAAATGGTCTCCACCAGAAATCCAAGAATGTGATCTATGGCAAGGAAACATATGTGGGGTGAGGTGTACGAGCCTATGGTCGACGATCAATGGCCACAGAACCCCCATTTTTTATGAAAATAGCCATGAGCGACCTTGAAAATAGCCATGAGCGACCATTTTCAATAATACTAGAGGCTAACACCTACGGATTTTAGACCAAGAAATGGTCTCCACTAGAAATCCAAGAATGTGATCTATGGCAAGGAAACATATGTGGGGTGAGGTGTATGAGCCTCTGGTCGATGATCAATGGCCACACAACCCCCATTTTTGTCGAAAATAGCCATGAACGAACATTTTCAATAATACTGAAGGCTAACACCTACGGATTTTTGACCAAGAAATGGTCTCCACCAGAAATCCAAGAGTGTGATCTATGGCAAGGAAACATATGTGGGGTGAGGTGTATGAGCGTCTGGTCGATGATCAATGGCCACACAACCCCCATTTTTGTCGAAAATAGCCATGAACGACCTTGAAAATAGCCATGAGCGACCATTTTCAATAATACTAGAGGCTAACACCTACGGATTTTAGACCAAGAAATGGTCTCCACCAGAAATCCAAGAATGTGATCTATGGCAAGGAAACATATGTGGGGTGAGGTGTATGAGCCTCTGGTCGATGATAAATGGCCACACAACCCCCATTTTGCCGAAAATAGCCATGAACGACCATTTTCAATAATACCGAAGGCTAACACGTTCGAGTTTTTAACCAAGAAATGGTCTCCACCAGAAATCCAAGAATGTGATCTATGGCAAGGAAACATATGTGGGGTGAGGTGTATGAGCCTCTGGTTCGATGATCAATGGCCACACAACCCCCATTTTTGTCGAAAATAGCCATGAACGACCATTTTCAATAATATCGAAGGCTAACACCTACGGATTTTTGACCAAGAAATGGTCTCCACCAGAAATCCAAGAATGTGATCTACGACTAGGAAACATATGTGGGGTGAGGTGTATGAGCCTCTGGTCGACGATCAATGGCCACACAACCCCCATTTTGCCGAAAATAGCCATGAATGACCATTTTCAATAATACCGAAGGCTAACACGTACGAGTTTTTAACCAAGAAATGGTTTCCACCAGAAATCCAAGAATGTAATCTATGGCAAGGAAACATATGTGGGGTGAGGTTTATGAGCCTCTAGTCGATGATAAATGGCCACACAACCCCCATTTTTATGAAAATAGCCATGAGCGACCTTGAAAATAGCCATGAGCGACCATTTTCAATAATACTAGAGGCTAACACCTACGGATTTTAGACCAAGAAATGGTCTCCACCAGAAATCCTAGAATGTGATCTATGGCAAGGAAACATATGTGGGGTGAGGTGTATGAGCATCTGGTCGATGATCAATGGCCACACAACCCCCATTTTTGTCGAAAATAGCCATGAACGACCATTTTCAATAATACCGAAGGCTAACACCTACGGATTTTTGACCAAGAAATGGTCTCCACCAGAAATCCAAGAATGTGATCTATGGCAAGGAAACATATGTGGGGTGAGGTGTATGAGCCTCTAGTCGATGATCAATGGCCACACAACCCCCATTTTTGTCGAAAATAGCCATGAATGACCATTTTCAAAAATACCAAAGGCTAACACGTACGGATTTTTAACCAAGAAATGGTCTCCACCAGAAATCCAAGAATGTGATCTATGGCAAGGAAACATATGTGGGGTGAGGTGTACGAGCCTCTGGTCGATGATCAATGGCCACACAACCCCCATTTTGCCGAAAATAGCCATGAGCGACCATTTTCAATAATATTAGAGGCTAAGACCTACGGATTTTTGACCAAGAAATGGTCTCCACGAGAAATCCAAGAATGTGATCTATGGCAAGGAAACATATGTGGGGTGAGGTGTATGAGCCTCTGGTCGATGATCAATGGCCACACAACCCCCATTTTTGTCGAAAATAGCCATGAACGACCATTTTCAATGACACTGAAGGCTAACACCTACGGATTTTTGACCAAGAAATGGTCTCCACCATAAATCCAAGAATGTGATCTATGGCAAGGAAACATATGTGTAGTGAGGTGTATGAGCCTCTGGTCGAAGATCAATGGCCACACAACCCCCATTTTTGTCGAAAATAGCCATGAATGACCATTTTCAAAAATACCAAAGGCTAACACATTCGGATTTTTACCCAAGAAATGGTCTCCACCAGAAATCCAAGAATGTGATCTATGGCAAGGAAACATATGTGGGGTGAGGTGTATGAGCCTCTGGTCGACGATCAATGGCCACACAACCCCCATTTTTGTCGAAAATAGCCATGAACGACCATTTTCAATAATACCGAAGGCTAACACCTACGGATTTTTGACCAAGAAATGGTCTCCACCAGAAATCCAAGAATGTGATCTATGGCAAGGAAACATATGTGGGGTGAGGTTTATGAGCCTCTAGTCAATGATCAATGGCCACACAACCCCCATTTTTGTCGAAAATAGCCATGAACGACCATTTTCAATAATATCGAAGGCTAACACCTACGAATTTTTGACCAAGAAATGGTCTCCACCAGAAATCCAAGAATGTGATCTACGACAAGGAAACATATGTGGGGTGAGGTGTATGAGCCTCTGGTCGACGATCAATGGCCACACAACCCCCATTTTGCCGAAAATAGCCATGAATGACCATTTTCAATAATACCGAAGGCTAACACGTACGAGTTTTTAACCAAGAAATGGTTTCCACCAGAAATCCAAGAATGTAATCTATGGCAAGGAAACATATGTGGGGTGAGGTTTATGAGCCTCTAGTCGATGATAAATGGCCACACAACCCCCATTTTTTATGAAAATAGCCATGAGCGACCTTGAAAATAGCCATGAGCGACCATTTTCAATAATACTAGAGGCTAACACCTACGGATTTTAGACCAAGAAATGGTCTCCACCAGAAATCCAAGAATGTGATCTATGGCAAGGACACATATGTGGGGTGAGGTGTATGAGCGTCTGGTCGATGATCAATGGCCACACAACCCCCATTTTTGTCGAAAATAGCCATGAACGACCATTTTCAATAATACCGAAGGCTAACACCTACGGATTTTTGACCAAGAAATGGTCTCCACCAGAAATCCAAGAATGTGATCTATGGCAAGGAAACATATGTGGGGTGAGGTGTATGAGCCTCTAGTCGATGATCAATGGCCACACAACCCCCATTTTTGTCGAAAATAGCCATGAATGACCATTTTCAAAAATACCAAAGGCTAACACGTACGGATTTTTAACCAAGAAATGGTCTCCACCAGAAATCCAAGAATGTGATCTATGGCAAGGAAACATATGTGGGGTGAGGTGTACGAGCCTCTGGTCGATGATCAATGGCCACACAACCCCCATTTTGCCGAAAATAGCCATGAGCGACCATATTCAATAATATTAGAGGCTAAGACCTACGGATTTTTGACCAAGAAATGGTCTCCACCAAAAATCCAAGAATGTGATCTATGGCAAGGAAACATATGTGGGGTGAGGTGTATGAGCCTCTGGTCGATGATCAATGGCCACACAACCCCCATTTTTGTCGAAAATAGCCATGAACGACCATTTTCAATGACACTGAAGGCTAACACCTACGGATTTTTGACCAAGAAATGGTCTCCACCATAAATCCAAGAATGTGATCTATGGCAAGGAAACATATGTGTAGTGAGGTGTATGAGCCTCTGGTCGAAGATCAATGGCCAGACAACCCCCATTTTTGTCGAAAATAGCCATGAATGACCATTTTCAAAAATACCAAAGGCTAACACATTCGGATTTTTGCCCAAGAAATGGTCTCCACCAGAAATCCAAGAATGTGATCTATGGCAAGGAAACATATGTGGGGTGAGGTGTATGAGCCTCTGGTCGACGATCAATGGCCACACAACCCCCATTTTTGTCGAAAATAGCCATGAACGACCATTTTCAATAATACCGAAGGCTAACACCTACGGATTTTTGACCAAGAAATGGTCTCCACCAGAAATCCAAGAATGTGATCTATGGCAAGGAAACATATGTGGGGTGAGGTGTATGAGCCTCTAGTCGATGATCAATGGCCACACAACCCCCATTTTTGTCGAAAATAGCCATGAATGACCATTTTCAAAAATACCAAAGGCTAACACGTACGGATTTTTAACCAAGAAATGGTCTCCACCAGAAATCCAAGAATGTGATCTATGGCAAGGAAACATATGTGGGGTGAGGTGTACGAGCCTCTGGTCGATGATCAATGGCCACACAACCCCCATTTTGCCGAAAATAGCCATGAATGACCATTTTCAATAATACCGAAGGCTAACACGTACGAGTTTTTAACCAAGAAATGGTTTCCACCAGAAATCCAAGAATGTAATCTATGGTGTGATCTATGGCAAGGAAACATATGTGGGGTGAGGTGTATGAGCCTCTGGTCGACGATCAATGGCCACACAACCCTAATTTTTGTCGAAAATAGCCATGAACGACCATTTTCAATAATACCGAAGGCTAACACGTATGGATTTTCGACCAAGAAATGGTCTCCACCAGAAATCCGATAATGTGATCTATGGCAAGGAAAAATATGTGAGGTGAGGTGTACGAGCCTCTGGTCGATGATCAATGGCCACACAACCCCCATTTTTGTCAAAAATAGCCATGAACGACCATTTTCAATAATACCGAAGGCTAACACCTACGGATTTTTGACCAAGAAATGGTCTGCACCATAAATCCAAGAATGTGATCTATGGCAAGTAAACATATGTGCAGTGAGGTGTATGAGCCTCTGGTCGAATATCAATGGCCACACAACCCCCATTTTTGTCGAAAATAGCAATGAACGACCATTTTCAATAGTACCGAAGGCTAACACATTCCGATTTTTGACCAAGAAATGGTCTCCACGAGAAATCAAAGAATGTGATCTATGGCAAGAAAACATATGTGGGGTGAGGTTTACGAGCCCATGGTCGATGATCAATGGCCACACAACCCCCATTTTTGTCGAAAATATCCATGAATGACCATTTTCAATAATACCGAAGGCTAACACCTACGGATTTTTGACCAAGAAATGGTCTCCACCAGAAATCCAAGAATGTGATCTATGGCAAGGAAACATATGTGGGGTGAGGTGTACGAGCCTCTGGTCGATGATCAATGGCCACACAACCCCCATTTTGCCGAAAATAGCCATGAACGACCATTTTCAATAATACCGAAGGCTAACACGTACGAGTTTTTAACCAAGAAATGGTCTCCACCAGAAATCCAAGAATGTGATCTATGGCAAGGAAACATATGTGGGGTGAGGTGTATGAGCCTCTAGTCGATGATCAATGGCCACACAACCCCCATTTTTGTCGAAAATAGCCATGAATGACCATTTTCAAAAATACCAAAGGCTAACACGTACGGATTTTTAACCAAGAAATGGTCTCCACCAGAAATCCAAGAATGTGATCTATGGCAAGGAAACATATGTGGGGTGAGGTGTACGAGCCTCTGGTCGATGATCAATGGCCACACAACCCCCATTTTGCCGAAAATAGCCATGAATGACCATTTTCAATAATACCGAAGGCTAACACGTACGAGTTTTTAACCAAGAAATGGTTTCCACCAGAAATCCAAGAATGTAATCTATGGTGTGATCTATGGCAAGGAAACATATGTGGGGTGAGGTGTATGAGCCTCTGGTCGACGATCAATGGCCACACAACCCTAATTTTTGTCGAAAATAGCCATGAACGACCATTTTCAATAATACCGAAGGCTAACACGTATGGATTTTCGACCAAGAAATGGTCTCCACCAGAAATCCGATAATGTGATCTATGGCAAGGAAAAATATGTGAGGTGAGGTGTACGAGCCTCTGGTCGATGATCAATGGCCACACAACCCCCATTTTTGTCAAAAATAGCCATGAACGACCATTTTCAATAATACCGAAGGCTAACACCTACGGATTTTTGACCAAGAAATGGTCTGCACCATAAATCCAAGAATGTGATCTATGGCAAGTAAACATATGTGCAGTGAGGTGTATGAGCCTCTGGTCGAATATCAATGGCCACACAACCCCCATTTTTGTCGAAAATAGCAATGAACGACCATTTTCAATAGTACCGAAGGCTAACACATTCCGATTTTTGACCAAGAAATGGTCTCCACGAGAAATCAAAGAATGTGATCTATGGCAAGAAAACATATGTGGGGTGAGGTTTACGAGCCCATGGTCGATGATCAATGGCCACACAACCCCCATTTTTGTCGAAAATATCCATGAATGACCATTTTCAATAATACCGAAGGCTAACACCTACGGATTTTTGACCAAGAAATGGTCTCCACCAGAAATCCAAGAATGTGATCTATGGCAAGGAAACATATGTGGGGTGAGGTGTACGAGCCTCTGGTCGATGATCAATGGCCACACAACCCCCATTTTGCCGAAAATAGCCATGAACGACCATTTTCAATAATACCGAAGGCTAACACGTACGAGTTTTTAACCAAGAAATGGTCTCCACCAGAAATCCAAGAATGTGATCTATGGCAAGGAAACAGTGATCTATGGCAAGGAAACATATGTGGGGTGAGGTGTATGAGCGTCTGGTCGATAATCAATGGCCACACAACCCCCATTTTTGTCGAAAATAGCCATGAATGACCATTTTCAATAATACCGAAGGCTAACACCTACGGATTTTTGACCAAGAAATGGTCTCCACCAGAAATCCTAAGAATGTGATCTATGGCAAGGAAACATATGTGGGGTGAGGTGTACGAGCCTCTGGTCGATGATCAATGGCCACACAACCCCCATTTTGCCGAAAATAGCCATGAACGACCATTTTCAATAATACCGAAGGCTAACACCTACTAATTTTTGACCAAGAAATGGTCTCCACCATAAATCCAAGAATGTGATCTATGGCAAGGAAACATATGTGTAGTGAGGTGTATGAGCCTCTGGTCGAAGATCAATGGTCTCCACCAGAAATCCAAGAATGTGATCTATGGCAAGGAAACATATGTGGGGTGAGGTGTACGAGCCTCTGGTCGATGATCAATGGCCACACAACCCCCATTTTTTATGAAAATAGCCATGAGCGACCATTTTCAATAATACTAGAGGCTAACTCCTACGGATTTTAGACCAAGAAATGGTCTCCACCAGAAATCCAAGAATGTGATCTATGGCAAGGAAACATATGTGGGGTGAGGTTTATGAGCCTCTAGTCGATGATAAATGGCCACACAACCCCCATTTTTTATGAAAATAGCCATGAGCGACCTTGAAAATAGCCATGAGCGACCATTTTCAATAATACTAGAGGCTAACACCTACGGATTTTAGACCAAGAAATGGTCTCCACCAGAAATCCAAGAATGTGATCTATGGCTAGGAAACATATGTGGGGTGAGGTGTACGAGCCTCTAGTCGATGATCAATGGCCACACAACCCCCATTTTGCCGAAAATAGCCATGAACGACCATTTTCAATAATACCAAAGGCTAACACGTACGAGTTTTTAACCAAGAAATGGTTTCCACCAGAAATCCAAGAATGTGATCTATGGCAAGGAAACATATGTGGTGAGGTGTATGAGCCTCTAGTCGATGATCAATGGCCACACAACCCCCATTTTTGTCGAAAATAGCCATGAATTACCATTTTCAAAAATACCGAAGGCTAACACATTCGGATTTTTGCCCAAGAAATGGTCTCCACCAGAAATCCAAGAATGTGATCTATGGCAAGGAAACATATGTGTAGTGAGGTGTATGAGCCTCTGGTCGAAGATCAATGGTCTCTACCAGAAATCCAAGAATGTGATCTATGGCAAGGAAACATATGTGGGGTGAGGTGTATGAGCCTCTGGTCGATGATCAATGGCCACACAACCCCCATTTTGCCGAAAATAGCCATGAATGACCATTTTCAATAATACCGAAGGCTAACACGTACGAGTTTTTAACCAAGAAATGGTTTCCACCAGAAATCCAAGAATGTAATCTATGGCAAGGAAACATATGTGGGGTGAGGTGTACGAGCCTCTAGTCGATGATAAATGGCCACACAACCCCCATTTTTGATGAAAATAGCCATGAACGACCATTTTCAATAATATCGAAAGCTAACACCTACGGTTTTTTGACCAACAAATGGTCTCCACCAGAAATCCAAGAATGTGATCTATGGCAAGGAAACATATGTGGGGTGAGGTGTATGAGCCTCTGGTCGACGATCAATGGCCACACAACCCTAATTTTTGTCGAAAATAGCCATGAACGACCATTTTCAATGACACTGAAGGCTAACACCTACGGATTTTTGACCAAGAAATGGTCTCCACCAGAAATCCAAGAATGTGATCTATGGCAAGGAAACATTATGTGGGGTGAGGTGTACGAGCCTCTGGTCGATGATCAATAGCCACACAACCCACATTTTGCCGAAAATAGCCATGAACGACCATTTTCAATAATACCGAAGGCTAACACCTACTGATTTTTGACCAAGAAATGGTCTCCACCTGTGGGGGATAGATATCCCCCGGGTCCACTAAAAGAGTAAAGGACCTCACGAAAAGGCCCAAGGGCCCAATAAATCGTAAGGTCATTCTTTCGTGGGCCTGGGGAGAAACAACCAGCAAAGCAGAATGACGTGAGGCTGGATTGGTGCATGCCCGGACGGCCCACAGCGTCGAACGAGTGATCACAACGGAGATCCGACTTTCCCGCGCTGGAGCCTCCATGCAACGAAGCCAGGCGAGGATAAGTCGGCGAGGATTACGTAAAGATAGTCTCAGGAGGTTCACTATCTTTTAGCTACTTATTGTTATCTTATCCGCATGTACTGCCCCACGGTCGAGTATATAAGGCCTAGGGGGCACCCCTTCAGATCGATCGACCATTACTGAGCCATCCACACCAACTCTCTGCACCCTCAATCCAGAGAGATCTCTTGTAACCATATCCACCACACATATTCATCAGGACGTAGGGTATTACGCACCTCTAAGCGGCCCGAACCTGTAAAACTCGTCCATTGTCCCTCGTGCGATCAGCACGAACCATTTTGCTACAGTTGTTGACACCGTCCTACTCCTAAAAACACCTTGAGGGGCCACCCCGGGTGTGCGGTCGGACCCAAAACACCGACAGCTGGCGCGCCAGGTAGGGGGTGTGTCGACAATCCAAGCTAGCTCAATGGCCATCTCCTTCTACGGCAAGATCACCCTGCGTCCCGGATCTGTGTTCTGCTTCGGAACAATCTCGTTCGTAGCGGACGAAGAAGGAATTCTGCACCGTATCGCGGATCCGCCGAAAAAGGAATCTCCCCCAACGAACTCCGAAAATACCGGAGGAGTGCAACCTCCGGTTCTCCGAAAGAAGATCACCACGGCAGCAGCACCGTTCTACCCCGACATCCTCTTCATCGGAAGGGCGGAATCGCCCAGCATCTCTGACGACGAGCCGACTGTACCCGGGGAAGAACCGCCCCAACGAGAATCCCGGCGACGGAGGAACCGGCGCAGGAACGTTCGACGACATCACGCAGCCGGAGAGCGGAATCCGGAACAGCCTGTCTCGCGAGACGAGGTCTCGGAGGTAGGGGAAACTCCGGAAGAACGCGTCTTCAGAGAACGAAGGAACTCCCGACGAACGTGATCGCCGACGAGCTCAGGAACAGGCTGAGCAGGACGCAAGACAGCGTCGTGAGAATCCATTCTTCGGGCGCAACCTAAACCCCGACTTCGCCCGAGCTGTGAACACGCCGAGCGAGGTCGGAGGAGTACTGGCCCAGGATAGCTGAGGGACTCCCTCGGACTCCTGACGCCGACGGCTACCGAAGACTGTTCACCCAGGCGGCCAACCACCTCCTACCGCTTGCTCACCCGCCGAACGATCTACGGCACGCCATCAACAGTCGCCGAGACGCGCGGAGCTCCATCAATGCTTCGCGGGAACGGCGGCACGAGAACGAAATTCGTCGTCGAGAGGAGTATGACAGGGATCATGGCGCCCCGACTCAGAGCCAAGCTGCCAGGACTGAGTCGGCCACGGCCTCAACTGGCGGAACCACCCGGGGACGGTCGAGGAATCACGATCACAACTCCCCTCCCCGGGACAGACATCGTCCCCGACGACAGGAGGACACGTGCGGAGTATCCGCTCTTACTCCGCGCCTTAGGGCCATCCAGTGGCCTCCCAACTTCAAGGTATCCAATGTTGATAAATATGAACCTAAGCAGGATCCATGGGGTTGGCTAGCTGTCTACACAACCGCCGCTCGAGCCGCCGGGGCGTCCGAGGACGTGATGACCGCGTACTTACCCATTGTCCTTGGGCAAGACGCGTTGCAATGGCTGCGACATCTACCCCGACACTGCATCGACGACTGGGGCGACTTCAGTCGACGCTTCACCGCCAATTTTCAGTCCCTCTCCGACAAGCCGGCGCAACCGTGGGACCTCAAATCCATCAAGCGCCGGGGGGATGAAACTCTCCGGTCATACCTCAAGAGGTTTCAAACCATGAGAAACCGTATCCCCGAGGTCACGGAGGCGGCCGTGGTCGAGGACTTCTACAGAGGATCCAATGACTCGGTTTTCGTCCGAGCCATACTGCAGAAGGCACCAACTACTTCCGAGGAGCTGTTCCGGGAAGCCGACCTCTACATCACCGCCGACGAGCGAGCCCAGGACCTCATCGGAGGAGCAAAGCCTGTACCAGCAGCACCACTGACGCGACACGAACCAACAACCTGACAAGCGATGGGAGAAGAGGCCTCGCGAAGAAGTGCACGCCGCTGGACCACCTGCCTCTCGCGCTCGAGGAGGACCTCGTGGAGGCGAACGTACGTTGGACGACATCCTCGACGCCCAATGCCCGTACCACAAGGACATGCGCCATACTCTTCGTAACTGCCGGGACTTCAAGCACTCCGTCGGGCACGGCCGACCTTTCCAACCTCTACCTCCTCCTCCGCCGAGGGGAGGACCAGATGAACCACGACAACCCCATCGGCAGGAGGAGGGAGGAGGAGGAGGAGCTTTTCCACGCGTTGACAGGGAGGTCAATGTCATCTTCGGCGGGCATGGATCGCAGGAGAACAAAAGACAGCAAAAGCTCAACGATCGCCAGATACTGGTGGCGACCACCGGCCCTCCCGCCCCATACCGGTGGTCGGAGCACCCGATCACCTTCACTCGGGCGGATCAATGGCTCAACTTCGACCACCCGGGCAAGTACCCGCTTCTCGTCGATCCGGTGATCCGAGAGAGCCGGGTGAAAAAGGTGTTAGTGGACGGGGGAAGCAGCATCAACGTCACCTTCCCCCGGACACTCCAAGGCTTGGGAGTTCACCTCAAAGAGCTCCACGAGTCGGACACTCCTTTCTTCGGCATCGTGCCGACGGAAGGGGAATACCCGCTGGGCCACATCTACATGCCAGTCACCTTCGGAACTCCGGAGAACTACAGAACCGAGTTCCTAAGGTTTGAAGTGGCAAACTTCGACTGCGGGTACTGTCGGTGTTTTGGGTCCGACCGCACACCCGGGGTGGCCCCTCAAGGTGTTTTAGGAGTAGGACGGTGTCAACAACTGTAGCAAAATGGTTCGTGCTGATCGCACGAGGGACAATGGACGAGTTTTACAGGTTCGGGCCGCTTAGAGGTGCGTAATACCCTACGTCCTGATGAATATGTGTGGTGGATATGGTTACAAGAGATCTCTCTGGATTGAGGGTGCAGAGAGTTGGTGTGGATGGCTCAGTAATGGTCGATCGATCTGAAGGGGTGCCCCCTAGGCCTTATATACTCGACCGTGGGGCAGTACATGCGGATAAGATAACAATAAGTAGCTAAAAGATAGTGAACCTCCTGAGACTATCTTTACGTAATCCTCGCCGACTTATCCTCGCCTGGCTTCGTTGCATGGAGGCTCCAGCGCGGGAAAGTCGGATCTCCGTTGTGATCACTCGTTCGACGCTGTGGGCCGTCCGGGCATGCACCAATCCAGCCTCACGTCATTCTGCTTTGCTGGTTGTTTCTCCCCAGGCCCACGAAAGAATGACCTTACGATTTATTGGGCCCTTGGGCCTTTTCGTGAGGTCCTTTACTCTTTTAGTGGACCCGGGGGATATCTATCCCCCACAAGCCCCCGATCTTTGGGTTAATTTAGAGGTAATCAACCCGAAGATCCTAGGTCCAACTTGCAGGTGATTTGAAGAAAGATGGCTTCCTGCTGTCCTCTCCTGTTTTGATCGCTCGCTGATCAAGGCTTGCTTTCGTCCCTGTGCCTTAGAGGTCGGCATCTCAATTTCTTGGATTCTGAACTTCATTGGGTGCACCGGAGGTGCACCCAATGGGTGTAGCCCCCGACCTTTGGGTAGATTTTAGAAAACAATCTACCCGAAGGTCTTCCCCAGAAATTATCTCTATTCGCGCTCCTGCATCTTGGTCAAGGGTTAGTCTTCTTAATCTTGCCTCACGCCTTAGAAGTCAGCATTATCTCGATTTGGAATGATCATCCATGGGGTGCACCGAAGGTGTACCCAATGGGTGTAGCCCCCGACCTTCAAATGGATTGTTTAAGGATAATCCATTCGAAGGTCTTCCTTTTGCTTGTAGAAATTGGCGTGAAATTGTTTGCATTATGCTTTGGAGGTCAGCATTATGTCATCAGTATTTGGCTGCCGAGGTCAGCAAGTATTTTTGTCTTTTGCAGCCGAGTTTGCAATCCCTCCGTATCTTGCTAGGTAGTGTAATTTATTTGCTCTGCGACTGATTGGACATTTGATGGACGTTCTCTGTCTAGTCTTCGGGTCATGTCTGTCGACCATATTTTGCACTCTGCTGGCTATATTTGGCTTCCCTCTAACTCTTGCTGATATCTCATTTTTGTCTTGAGGCATTCACTGCCTGCTCTGCATAGATGTGACAACTTTGAAAAATGTACTGATAATTCCTGGGCGTCCCCCCCAATGGGTGTGGGCAAGGGACGGCTTGGTACGCTGAGTGTTTTAGACGGCTGCTTCTGAGTAGTAATGTGATGGGACGGCGAGTGTAATCATATCCTCCGCGCTGTTGACTGGAGTCCCAATGGGTGTAGTGTTGCATGAAACGGCGTCAGCCGCCTGACGTGTCTCCAGACGGGTGGAAGTGCTTATTGAATGCTTTGCGACTGTTCAGTGACCGCGGTTGGAGGTGAGCGGTTGCCTTTCTCTTCTATAAATAACGCTGTTACCCTTCCGGTTTCTTCACATCTCTTCGCTTATTCCTTACTGCTTCCTTCTCTTCTTTCTCGCTTGCTTCTGCCATGGGCAAAAACAACAAACGCAAGCGCGAGCCGACTCCTCCATCGGAGGACTTCGGCGACTCGGAGTACTCGGAGGAGGAATTCTCCTCCGAGTCCGAGGGGTCTCCGGCTCCCGTCTCTCCCCCGGCGTCGTCTGATGATTCAGACGACTCCCAGGGGATTGCCGCGGAAGTCTGGACGTACATCCGGGCCGTCGAGCGCTCCGGGCTCGAGGGCTCGGATGAATCGGAGTTCTCCTCGGATGAGGAGGACTCGGACGGCGGCGAGGACGAGGATGACGACGACGACGACGGCGACGACGACGGCGGTGGTGACGGCGACGGTGACGGCAGCAACGGCGGCGGGGGCAGCGGCGGCGGCAAGGGCAGCACCAGAGGCGGCGGCAAGGACGACGACGGCGGCGGCAGCAGAGGCAGCACCAAGGGCGGCGGCGGCGGCAGGGGCAGGGCCAGTGGCTAGGCGCCACTGGTCCTATTTAGATACTAGTATAGTTTAGTATAGTTAGATTAATGTAGTAGTAATGTAGAGTAGTATAGCGTAGTGTAGTAGTAGTAGTAATGTAATGTAGTAGTATGGAAGTACCAACTCGTGAAGAGTTGGTTTGTAAACTCGTAAACTCCCCTTTAATGAAGAACTATCGTTGATCCCCCCCTTTTCGATGACTTGTCGTTGTTTTTCCTGAATGTTGAACAAGCAATCGAACACAAGATCAGCGTTTTAGAGGCAATGCCGAATGATAGAAGGTCGGTTTCGGCATTTTAGAAGTAATGCCGAGCGACAGAATACGGGGTCGGCGCTTTTAGAGAGGACGTCGAGTGATTGAAAGTCGGCTTCGGCGTTTTAGAGGTAACGCCGAGCGATGGAAAGTCGGCTTCGGCGTTTTAGAGGTAACGCCGAGCGATTGAACACGTGGTCGGCGTTTTAGAGGCGACGCCGAGTGATTGACAATCGGCGTCGGCGTTTTAGAGGTAACGCCGAGCGATTGAACGCGTGGTCGGCGTTTTAGAGGCAACGCCGAGCGATGGAAAGTCGGCTTCGGCGTTTTAGAGGTAACGCCGAGCGATTGAACACGTGGTCGGCGTTTTAGAGGCGACGCCGAGTGATTGACAATCGGCGTCGGCGTTTTAGAGGTAACGCCGAGCGATTGAACGCGTGGTCGGCGTTTTAGAGGCAACGCCGAGTGATTGACAATCGGCGTCGGCGTTTTAGAGGTAACGCCGAGCGATTGAACACGTGGTCGGCGTTTTAGAGGCGACGCCGAGTGATTGACAATCGGCGTTGGCGTTTTAGAGGTAACGCCGAGCGATTGAACACGTGGTCGGCGTTTTAGATGCGACGCCGAGTGGTTGAAAGTCAGCTTCTGCGTTTCTTGGAAATAATTGTCGGATATCCACGTGGCATGCTGGGATTTCGGAAATGACCGCCGGGTGATGACTGGGCACTTTTGAAAGGGTATCTGGCTCGAGAATATCCCATAAGAGTTGCGCTTTTAGCCGCCTTTGCTTTCCGTGCCCTAGTTCTTGCATTTCCGCATCTGAATCTTCTCCGCCACTCGCCTCCTACTCTGTTTCGCCAGTGAGAAACAAGATGGCGCCCAAGAGAAAAACCGTGAACTCGTCTGCCACAGTGATCCCCGCAATCGACCCCAACAGCCAGTTACCTTTCGCAGGTAACCACATGTCTGTAATTTCTGAAGCTGAGCTTTTCCGCCTTGTCTCCATCGGGGTTCTTTCTCCGCGGGAACTCTGTTCTTGGCGGGCTTGCCATGGGACTACTGTCCCAACCGAAGATACCCACGAGTCAGTAGTTTACACTCCTTTCCTTCTTCGCGGCCTCGGCCTTCCCATATCTCCTTTTTTCCGTGGCCTCCTTGATTTTTATCACATCAACCTGACTCACTTGAACCCTAATTCCATTCTCCAAATCTCCATTTTCGTTCATCTTTGCGAAGCTTATCTCGGCGTGCTGCCGCATTTTGGTTTATGGAAGTATCTGTATCACTGCCGCCCTGGGATGGCCGGGGGGCAACATCAGTTGGTCGGAGGTGCCAGTTTGGAGATGCGCCGTGGGCGGAAGACCGAGTATCTCGAGATACCTCTCAAAGACAGCATTAAAGGATGGCGCCTGGAGTGGTTTATAGTTGACAATTATGGAAATTCTCTTCCCCCCCGGTCGGGAAGACAACCGGATGTTCGCACCCCAAGCTGGACCGAGTCTCCCACAGACGAGGAGGTAGCTGAAACCGGTGTGTTGCTAGCTGAAGTTGGACTGTTGAAGGAGAGAGGTCTGACTGCTGAGGCTGTGGTTGCTGACTTCGTTTTTAAGAACATTCAGCCACTGAAGGATAGATCCCACCCAGCTTACTTGTATCAAGGGCTAGCCGACTCGACTCGAGTTACCAACAGGAGAATTCCTTCAGTAGACTTGGTAAACCGACTTGAAATGATCCTCAGGGGTAAGGTGTCAAATGTTGGTGCCCCAGTGGCATACTCAGCCTGGAACCTGCCTCCTCCCAAAGCCTTCACCCTTTTTGTGTCAAATCCGCCTGTGACTGATGGCAATTTGGGCCTTAGAGTGCGACCCTCTGCTGAAGAAGTCAGTACTTTGGTTGCTTCGCTTGGGGAGATTCCTGATGATGAACGGCAGGTCCATTTTGAGGTGCCCCTGAACCCTAGTGATGCAGACATAAATGACATGCTTGATCTGCTAGCTGAGGATTCCTCCGACGCTGCTCCTGCTGGTATGTTGGCGGTGGTGCCCCTTCCAGAGGTTGATACAACTTTGGATGTACAGAAACCTGTCAGTACTCGCCCAAGACGCCCTAGCCGAACCAATCAGCCTGAGCCTTCTGCTGATGAGCAAAAGAAGAAAAGAAGACGTCTCCGGCGAGTATCCAGTTTTGATGAGGACGCTGGTACCTCAGTTCCTGCTACTGAAGAAGTGCCTGCAACTGGACTTATTGATGCTGATCCCAATGGGTGTACCCAGACTGCTACTGATCCCAATGGTTGTGCTGCTTGCGTTGTCACCGTGGAAGATGAAGAGGAAGAGAATGAGGCTCCTTTAACTCGGAAAAACAGTCGCCAGTTCATCGCCAGCGGTGGAAGTAGCGGGGTTCCTTCTCCTGCTTTGTCTGCCCTCATTGGTCTGCAAGAGCTGCCTCTGGCCGATTTTGATCAGTCTCTTGAGGATATGATCCCGGAGGAATTGTTGTCAGAGCCAGTGAATGATGACGCGATGGAGGGTTGCACTGCCATGCCTGATGCCGGCTTGAGGTCATCCCGTGCCTCATCGACCTTAGAGCGCGATCTCGAGGGTCGGGATGCTGACATGGATTGTCCTGGTCTCACGGAAGTGGCTACAGGTTCGTCAACCTTAGAGGTGGTCGCTGCGAAGAGTCTGGACCTGAAGGATGGTGTTGACACATGTCCAGCCCCCGTGGATGTCGCCGGGGACGTCTTAGCTCAGGCGAGGAGCATAAGCCACTGCCCAGCCCCCGAGGGTGCTGCCGGGGATGATCCGGCTCAAGTGGGCAGTGCCAACTATGACCCAGCCCCCGAGGGTCTCCAAGCAGGATCTCCTTCTTGCACTTCCATGGACGTTCATGCGGGATCACCTCCATGCTCTGGCTGCATGGTGGTAGCTCAAACCTCAGACCATGGGGTCGCTTTAGAGAGCAACGTCCCCATTGATCGGGCATTTGACTCTGTTGAAGGCGCTGAGCTGATTCCTACTGGTCTGTTGCAAACTGCTTCGGGTGGTGGCTTCGCGTCTGATTATCCGCTGATTTCTCCTGATTTGGGGATCCCTTCGCTCTTTTCCAACCTCCAGGTATTGTGCTGTATTTTAGCTCGTTCTTTTCACTGCATGAACTGTTGTTACTATGTTCATCCGCTTTTTCTCGTCAGGCTTTGGTGGATTGGATGGCCGGCCGGCTGAGATCGCAGGGGGTTTCTATCCCGGAAGTGGCTTCATCTCTTTCGTGTTGGAATCCGATGTTACTTCATCGTCAGTGTATCTGAGTTGGAGGCATCCAACGCCGGTTAGTGCCCTTTTTTCCTTTCTCTGCCTTTGTTGTGGACTGTTTTACCTTCTGACTTCATTTTGTTTGGTTACCTCTTGCTAGGAATGACTCAGCAGATTGCGATTCTTGAGGAAAAACATTCTCGAGATCAGGCTGAACTGGCCCAGCGATGCACTGATTTTGAGGAAAAGTATTCTCAAGGTCAGATTGAGCTGGGTCAGGTCTCTGCCGCCTTGGATGATGCCAATGCCTTGAGTTCTTCTTTACATGCTCGGCTCGACTCTGAAAAGGTGATGTACAGAACTGTGCTTTGCCTTGCTGTGCTCCTAGTATTAGCCTGGTTTTCTGAAGGAACTGACTTGTGCTTGTAGGAAGAAAAACGTATCCTTGCTGCTTCTCGTGACAATCTTGACAGGTTGTATCGAGATTCTAGCAATTCGCTGTCAATCTTGGAGAGGAGTCACCGCTTTACAATGCAGGAACTGGACAATCAACGTTGTAAGCTGCAGGAATCTGCGGATGAAGTGACCCGCCTTAAGCAATTGATATCAGCGAAAGATGCCACCATCAAAGAACTCCGAACTTCCAAGAAATCCATTGCCCAGGAGCTAGAGGCTACTCAGCTGACTGCTGCTACTCTCAAGGCCCAGCGCGATAAGGCCATGGACAAGGTTATTCGGGCGGGGCGAATCCTGATGAGGAGACCCGGCGTAGTTATTCCTGAGGACATAAGAGCTGACGTGAACGCCGCCCCTGATTCCTCGAGTCGTCCTACTTCGTCGGTCGCTCCTGTAAAAGACATTGCGAAATAGAGAAACATTTTGCATGCTCTGAGCGCGCGATTAGCATGATCGAGTATTTGTCAGAAAACATCAGTTTATCATTCGAATGACGTAATTATTCTCTTATTGTATCAGAATTTATTGGTTCGTGAAATTGTGGCAATGACGCGTGATGATTATAAAATTCGTTTGCGGGATATGGAAGTCATCCCCTGAATTACGTAGGCGCGAGTATGCGGCACCGGCTTAAGCCGCCTTCTGATTTTAGCTGATAGCTCTGTTAGTAGGGCATAGTGGTCACCCTGAGTAAAGTAAGCACGAGCATGTTACACCGCCTTAAGTCGTCGCCGACTTAAGTCGATTGCTCCGTTAGCAGGGCATAGTGGTCACCCCGAGTTAAGTAAGCGTGAGCATGTCGCACCGCCTTAAGTCGTTGCCGATTTAAGTCGATTGCTCCGTTAGCAGGGCATAGTGGTCACCCCGAGTTAAGTAAGCGTGAGCATGTCGCACCGCCTTAAGTCGTTGCCGACTTAAGTCGATTGCTCCGTTAGCAGGGCATAGTGGTCACCCCGAGTTAAGTAAGCGTGAGCATGTCGCACCGCCTTAAGTCGTTGCCGACTTAAGTCGATTGCTCCGTTAGCAGGGCATAGTGGTCACCCCGAGTTAAGTAAGCGTGAGCATGTCGCACCGCCTTAAGTCGTTGCCGACTTAAGTCGATTGCTCCGTTAGCAGGGCATAGTGGTCACCCCGAGTTAAGTAAGCGTGAGCATGTCGCACCGCCTTAAGTCGTTGCCGACTTAAGTCGATTGCTCCGTTAGCAGGGCATAGTGGTCACCCCGAGTTAAGTAAGCGTGAGCATGTCGCACCGCCTTAAGTCGTTGCCGACTTAAGTCGATTGCTCCGTTAGCAGGGCATAGTGGTCACCCCGAGTTAAGTAAGCGTGAGCATGTCGCACCGCCTTAAGTCGTTGCCGACTTAAGTCGATTGCTCCGTTAGCAGGGCATAGTGGTCACCCCGAGTTAAGTAAGAACACAAGTCCGTCATAAATAAATTGAGTATCCTTGAAACCTTTTCTTTATTGATGACATATTTCCACTTTACAGAGTACATCATCGTTATCCCAGCGGTTTTGAGGTACGGCTAAGGATAAAACTTTCTCAGGTGCTCTATGTTCCAGGAGTTCCCAACTTCCGTGCCATCCATCTGAGTGAGGCGATATGATCCGGGCCGAGTGACTTCTGCTACTATGAAGGGTCCTTCCCATAAGGGTGATAATTTGTGTCGTCCTTCTCCCGTTAGAATTCGGCGAAGGACGAGCTCCCCTACTGAGAAGAATCGTTGCCGCACAGCCTTGTCGTGATAACGCCTTAGAGTTTGTTGGTACCTTGCTGATTGAATTACTGCGTTCAACCGTTCTTCCTCGAGTACGTCTATGTCCTCCAGCCGGGTGGTCTCAGCTTCTGCTATACTTTCAAAGATCAGCCTCGGCGCCCCAAACTTGAGATCAGCAGGCAGCACTGCCTCCGAGCCATAAACCATGAAGAAAGGAGTGTTTCCATGCAAAGCTCGGCTAGGTTGGGTTCTTAGGCTCCAAACAACATAAGGTAATTCCCTTATCCACTTTCCTGCGAATTTCTCATTCTTATCGAAGATCCTCTTCCTGAGTGCATCTAATATCATCCCGTTGGCTCGCTCGACTTGCCCGTTGGCTCTTGGATGGGCTACAGATGCATACTTGATCTGAATGCTCTTTTGCTCGCAGAAGTCAAAGAATTCCGAACTTGTGAAGTTGGATCCTAGATCAGTTATGATACTGTTTGGTATTCCGAACCTGAATATTATGTCTTGTATGAATTCCACGGCCTTAGCAGAGGTTAAGGAAGCGATGGGTTTGAATTCTATCCATTTAGTGAACTTGTCAATCGCTACCAGTACATGAGTGTATCCCCCTTGAGCTTTTTTGAAAGGCCCGATCATATCCAGCCCCCAACATGCAAAAGGCCAAGTTACTGGTATGGTCTGCAGTTGCTGTGCTGGCATGTGTTGTTGTTTTGATAAATATTGGCAGGCTTCGCACTTCTGAACTAACTCGGCTGCATCATTCTTTGCTGTTGGCCAATAGAATCCTGACCTGAAGACCTTCCCGACTAGTGTTCTGGAGGCCGCGTGTATTCCACATTGCCCAGCATGGACTTCCTCCAGAAGTTGCCTTCCAGTAGAGGGGAGGATGCATTTCATGAAGACACCTGATGCACCTCTTCTGTACAATGTCTCTCCAATAAGTGTATAGTGAGCCGACTGTCTTGCAATGCGCTCTGCCGAGTTCCGGTCATCTGGTTCTTCTTCATTCTTTATGTACTTAATGATTGGCCTTCTCCAGTCATCAGGATCTGACTCGGGTTGATCTATGATGTTGCACTCTTCCATTTGATCCATTGAGATACTCGGCTGCAGAATTTCTTGCATGAAAACCCCGGGTGGGACCTGAGTTCGACTGGACCCTAACTTGGACAGTACATCGGCCGCTGTGTTCCGATCTCTTTCTACATGATGAAACTCCAGGCCCTCGAATTTGTCCTCCAGCTTTCGGACGGCAGTGCAGTATCTTCCCATCGAATCGTTCGAGCAATCCCACTCCTTATTTATCTGGCTGATGACTACCAGAGAATCCCCATATACCATTAATCTTTTGACGCCCAATGATATGGCAATGTTCAATCCGTGGATCAAAGCTTCATATTCGGCTGCGTTGTTGGAGGCCGGGAATAGCAACTGGAGGGCGTACTTGAGGTGTTCGCCTCCAGGTGCAGTGAAGAGAATCCCTGCTCCTGCTCCTTGGAGCTTTAGTGAGCCATCAAAATACATTCGCCATACTTCTGCAGTTTCTGGGTTGTCTGGTACTTGTTGTTCAGTCCACTCTGATACGAAATCAACCAGTGCTTGGGTTTTGATGGCAGTGCGAGGCCGAAACTCGATGTCATGAGATCCCAGCTCACAGGCCCACTTGGCTATCCGACCGATGGCTTCCTTGTTGTGAAGAATATCCCCTATTGGAAAACTCGTGACTACTATGACTTTGTGGTCGTCAAAGTAGTGACGCAGCTTGCGGGCAGTTAGAAGTACTGCATACAATAGTTTCTGAACTTGAGGATACTTTTTCTTTGAGGGGCCGAGGACTTCACTGATGAAGTAAACAGGATGTTGCACTGGATAGGCATGTCCCTCTTCCACTCGCTCGACTACCAACGCGGTGCTTACCACGTGAGTCGTGCAAGAGATATACAGCAACAAATCTTCAGCTGGTTGAGTCGGCGTGGCTCGCCGGGGTGGTTTCAGTACTGGTGGTGTTGTTAAGAATTTCTTCAGTGCGTCTAGAGCTTCTTGTGCTTCTGAAGTCCACTGAAACTTATCCACCTTTTTGAGTAACTTGTAAAATGGCAAACCTTTTTCTCCCAGCCTGGATATAAATCTGCTCAGAGCTGCCATACATCCAGTTAGTCGCTGAACCTTCTTTTGTGACCGAGGGGCTTCCATCTTCATGATAGCTTCAATCTTGTCTGGATTAGCCTCAATTCCCCGGTGGCTGACGATGAACCCGAGTAACTTTCCTGCCGGTACCCCGAAAACACACTTCTCAGGATTAAGCTTCCATCTATACCGCCTCAGACTGTTGAAAACCAGTTGCAAGTCTTCGATGAAATCTTTTGAGTCCTGTGTTTTGATTACAACATCATCTACATATGCCTCCACCCGCTTGCCCCAGTGGTCGGCTAAGCACGTTTGGATGGCTCTCTGGTAAGTCGCTCCAGCGTTTTTGAGGCCGAATGGCATGGAGGTATAACAGAAAGCACCGAACGGAGTGATGAACGCCGTTTTTTCCTCGTCTTCCTTCGCCAAACTAATCTGGTGGTATCCGGAATAACAATCCAAGAAAGACAGCATAGAACACCCAGCGGTGGAGTCCACCACCTGATCTATCCTCGGGAGCCCGAAGGGATCCTTCGGACAGTGTTTGTTGAGATCAGTATAGTCGACGCACATGCGCCAATCCACTTTATTCTTTTTGAGTACAAGAACAGGATTGGCTAACCACTCGGGGTGTAACACTTCTCTAATAAATCCGGCCGCGACCAAGCGAGCTAACTCGGCGCGAATGGCCTCTCTCTTGTCGGGCGTGAAGCGACGCTAGCTTTTGCCGGATCGGCCTTGCTTGGGGGTAGACCTTCAGTTTGTGCTCGGCCAGTTCTCTCGGGACTCCCGGCATATCCGCAGGTTGCCATGCGAATACGTCTCGGTTATCTTGCAAAAACTGGACGAGCACGCTTTCCTATTTGTCGCCCAAGCTGGAGCTGATGATAGCCGTCTTGCGCTCATCAGCGAACCCCAGGTTGATTCTCTTGGTTTCTTCAGTCGGCCGCATAGAGGTCGCGGTCTGAGCTTCGTTCGCCGGTACTGCGAGGTCCTCCTCAGGCTTAGAGTCCGCCAACGTGGAGGGGGCTGCCGACGGCCTGGTGGTGAGGGCTGCTTGAATAGCCACTCGGAAACACTCTGCGGCGCCTTGGAAGTCGGCGCGCACAGTTATGATCCCTTGTGGTCCCGGCATCTTCAGTATCATGTACGTGTAGTGCGGAATGGCCATGAATTTGGCCAATCCCGGCCTTCCGATGATGGCGTTGTACCCGCAGTCGAAGTTTGCCACTTCAAACCTTAGGAACTCGGTTCTGTAGTTCTCCGGAGTTCCGAAGGTGACTGGCATGTAGATGTGGCCCAGCGGGTATTCCCCTTCCGTCGGCACGATGCCGAAGAAAGGAGTGTCCGACTCGTGGAGCTCTTTGAGGTGAACTCCCAAGCCTTGGAGTGTCCGGGGGAAGGTGACGTTGATGCTGCTTCCCCCGTCCACTAACACCTTTTTCACCCGGCTCTCTCGGATCACCGGATCGACGAGAAGCGGGTACTTGCCCGGGTGGTCGAAGTTGAGCCATTGATCCGCCCGAGTGAAGGTGATCGGGTGCTCCGACCACCGGTATGGGGCGGGAGGGCCGGTGGTCGCCACCAGTATCTGGCGATCGTTGAGCTTTTGCTGTCTTTTGTTCTCCTGCGATCCATGCCCGCCGAAGATGACATTGACCTCCCTGTCAACGCGTGGAAAAGCTCCTCCTCCTCCTCCCTCCTCCTGCCGATGGGGTTGTCGTGGTTCATCTGGTCCTCCCCTCGGCGGAGGAGGAGGTAGAGGTTGGAAAGGTCGGCCGTGCCCGACGGAGTGCTTGAAGTCCCGGCAGTTACGAAGAGTATGGCGCATGTCCTTGTGGTACGGGCATTGGGCGTCGAGGATGTCGTCCAACGTACGTTCGCCTCCACGAGGTCCTCCTCGAGCGCGAGAGGCAGGTGGTCCAGCGGCGTGCACTTCTTCGCGAGGCCTCTTCTCCCATCGCTTGTCAGGTTGTTGGTTCGTGTCGCGTCGTGGTGCTGCTGGTACAGGCTTTGCTCCTCCGATGAGGTCCTGGGCTCGCTCGTCGGCGGTGATGTAGAGGTCGGCTTCCCGGAACAGCTCCTCGGAAGTAGTTGGTGCCTTCTGCAGTATGGCTCGGACGAAAACCGAGTCATTGGATCCTCTGTAGAAGTCCTCGACCACGGCCGCCTCCGTGACCTCGGGGATACGGTTTCTCATGGTTTGAAACCTCTTGAGGTATGACCGGAGAGTTTCATCCCCCCGGCGCTTGATGGATTTGAGGTCCCACGGTTGCGCCGGCTTGTTGGAGAGGGACTGAAAATTGGCGGTGAAGCGTCGACTGAAGTCGCCCCAGTCGTCGATGCAGTGTCGGGGTAGATGTCGCAGCCATTGCAACGCGTCTTGCCCAAGGACAATGGGTAAGTACGCGGTCATCACGTCCTCGGACGCCCCGGCGGCTCGAGCGGCGGTTGTGTAGACAGCTAGCCAACCCCATGGATCCTGCTTAGGTTCATATTTATCAACATTGGATACCTTGAAGTTGGGAGGCCACTGGATGGCCCTAAGGCGCGGAGTAAGAGCGGATACTCCGCACGTGTCCTCCTGTCGTCGGGGACGATGTCTGTCCCGGGGAGGGGAGTTGTGATCGTGATTCCTCGACCGTCCCCGGGTGGTTCCGCCAGTTGAGGCCGTGGCCGACTCAGTCCTGGCAGCTTGGCTCTGAGTCGGGGCGCCATGATCCCTGTCATACTCCTCTCGACGACGAATTTCGTTCTCGTGCCGCCGTTCCCGCGAAGCATTGATGGAGCTCCGCGCGTCTCGGCGACTGTTGATGGCGTGCCGTAGATCGTTCGGCGGGTGAGCAAGCGGTAGGAGGTGGTTGGCCGCCTGGGTGAACAGTCGTCGGTAGCCGTCGGCGTCAGGAGTCCGAGGGAGTCCCTCAGCTATCCGGGCCAGTACTCCTCCGACCTCGCTCGGCGTGTTTGAAAGTCGCCTAGAGGGGGGGGGGTGAATAGGCGAAACCTGAAAATTAAAACTTTATCCCCCAACTAGATCCCTTGATTAGTGGTTAGAACAAGATATACAAATTTTGGAGAATATAAGCTAAGTTCTTGCTTTAAGAGAGAATTGCTAAATAATGCGGAAGTGATAAATCAATACAATTAGTAAGTTATAAAATAACAAAGCAAGAAGCCTTAGATGAGAAGAGCACTAGGACAAGTTCTTTCTTGCAACGAGTTGCTTCACTAAATGGGAATTTAACTTGAAGCAACTCTAAATGATATTAGCAAATAATGATGCAAGAGAACTTAGAGCAAGGGAAAACAAACAAATCACAAGCAATAAACACAATGGACACGGGTGATTTGTTTTACCGAGGTTCGGCCCTCGAAGGCCTAGTCCCCGTTGAGGAGTCCACTTAAGGACGGGTCTTTTTCAACCCTTTCCCTCTCTCCCCCGATCACACAAGGATCGGCGAGCTCTTCTTCTTCTCAAGGATCACTCTCGATCCCACAAGGACCACCACAATCTTTGGTGTCTCTTGCTAGCTTTTACAAGCCTCCAAAACTTTGGAGGAAGTTCGAATGGGAGTCAAAACTCCACGCGCAAATGAACACAAAGATGAAGCACACACTATCTCTCAATGAATCTCACAAGGCACTAGTGCTAAACTCAAATGAGTAGCTCTCTTTTGCTTGCTCTCTCTTTTGTGGCACTTGTGTTGGTTGTAGTGGTCTAAATCTTGTGTATAGGATGGATCAATGAATATATGTGGTTGGGAGGGCTTGAGTATGTCAACTAGATGACTTGGAATGTTGCTTGGACTCCCACCCCTTGAAGTGGCCGGTTGGGGTGGTATTTATAGCCACCATCCAATTTTGTAGCCGTTGGAGAGGCTGCTGGCGATGGGCGCACCGGACAGTCCGGTGCACACCGGACATGTCCGGTGCGCCAGCCACGTCATCCTATCCGTTGAGATTGGAGCTGGTCGACCGTTGGAGGCTTTGTCCCCATGTGGCACCGGACAGTCCGGTGCCCCTCTGACTTCTGCTCTGACACTCTGAATTCAACTGTACACTTTGCAGAGTCGACCGTTGCGCGCAGATGACCGTTGCTCCGCTGGCACACCGGACAGTCGGTGTACACCGGACAGTCCGGTGAATTATAGCGGAGCGGCTGCTGCGCGAACCCGAGGCTGGCGAGTTCCTGAGGCCGACCTCCCATGGAGCACCGGACACTGTCCGGTGTACACCGGACAGTCCGGTGAATTATAGCGGAGTCGCCTCTGGGAATTTCCGAAGGTGGCGAGTTTGCGTTGGAGTCCTCTGGTGCACCGGACATGTCCGGTGGTGCACCGGACACTGTCCGGTGGCACACCGGACAGTCCGGTGCGCCAGACCAGAGGTGCCTTCGGTTGGCCCTTTGCTCTTTTGTTGAATCCAATTCTTGGTCTTTTTATTGGCTGAGTGTGAACCTTTAGCACCTGTATAACTTATACACTAGAGCAAACTAGTTAGTTCAATTGTTTGTGTTGGGCAATTCAACCACCAAAATTATATAGGAACTAGGTGTAAGCCTAATTCCCTTTCAATCTCCCCCTTTTTGGTGATTGATGCCAACACAAACCAAAGCAAATATAGAAGTGTGTAATTGAACTAGTTTGCATAATGTAAGTGCAAAGATTGCTTGGAATTTGAGCCAATATTTAAAACTTACAAGATATGCATGGATTGTTCCTTTCTTATATGATATTTTGGACCACGCTTGCACCACATGTTTTGTATTTGCAAATTCTTTTGTAAATCCTTTTCAAATTTCTTTTGCATATAGTCAAAGGTAAATGAATAAGATTTTGCAAAGCATTTTCAAGATTTGAAATTCTCCCCCTGTTTCAAATGCTTTTCCTTTGACTTAAACAAAACTCCCCCTAAAAGAGATCCATCTCTTAGTGTTCAAGAGGGTTTTGATATATTCTTTTGAAATACTACTTTCTCCCCTTTTTGAACACAATAGGATACCAATTTGATAAAAATCTTTGGAGAACACAAAATTTTTGAAATGTGTGGTGGTGCGGTCCTTTTGCTTTGGGCTCATTTCTCCCCCTTTTTGGCATGAATCGCCAAAAACGGAATCATTAGAGCCCTCCTAGAGCTATCTTCCCCTTTGGTCATAAATAAATGAGTTAAGATTATACCAAAGGTGAAGTTCTTTTCCTTGATGCTCATTTCTCCCCAAGGAATAGAGAGTTGCTTGGAGTGATGGCGAAGTATGAGTTACGGAGTGGAAGCCTTTGTCTTCGCCGAAGACTCCAATTCCCTTTCAATATACCTATGACTTGGTTTGAAATAGACTTGAGAACACATTAGTCATAGTGTATAAAAGAGATATGATCAAAAGGATATGTTAATTTAAGCATGATTATGGTTCTATATAATATAGATTGCTCCCCCTAAATATGTGCATGGAGAGGAACACCTATTATGGCCTTAAATGCCAATTGCACATAATTAGGTTAATGAGAACATATCTATATCATACAGAATGTGAAGTGCATTGTGTCATAGTATAAGTGTGATGCTCATGACAGTTTGTGCACTTATGAAAGCATGTTATAAATATCTCAGGCATTTACCCTTAAGGATTTCAAAGAGACTTAAGGACCATCCACCTTTGGAACAAAGGCAGCTTATCCTCGTTACAAGGTTAAGCTTTAAGCTCTTTGACAATAGAATTACTTCATCTAGTTTAACCAAGGATGCATTAATGCAGGAGTGAAATTTTAAACTAGGTATGAAGCAGGGATAAAATGCAAGGGGCATGCTTTCTCTTCCTTTTATACAAGATATGCCAAGAATGCTTATAAGAGGAAGATTTAGGTACATGTATAAATGAGATGAAGTAGTTTTACCCTTTTGTACCTTCACATAGAGACGCTCTCTTCATTGTGCTTTGTCCTTAGTCTTGTTTGTTTAAGACCTATACTCAAATGACAATATATGGAAATATTTTGCACAAGAGAGAGTTCTACAACTTGCGATCCTTTTCTAAGTCATGTTATTATGAATCAAGAAGATCACAAATTGCATAAATAAATCATGAGTTCCCCTTTTAACTTAGTGCATATCAAGATAAATGTCGATTGAATTTACCAATTGAAATCAAGTTGAAATTTCATGAAGCACTAAGAAGCATAAGTGATAATTGAAGTCATTCAATGATCAAACAAATAACAAATGTGATCAAAAGAACAACAAACATATTAAATTATCAGTTAAGCTTAGAATAGGAGAATCCAGCAGATATGCTACTTTAGAGTGAAAGACAAGAATTTAAAGATAGTAGCATACGTCATGAGAAACTTATTCTCATGCAAGAGACTATATGAAATTTCTGAGATAACGCAATAGTCTCAACATAATCAAGATAAATGTCGATTGAATTTACCAATTGAAATCAAGTTGAAATTTCATGAAGCACTAAGAAGCATAAGTGATAATTGAAGTCATTCAATGATCAAACAAATAACAAATGTGATCAAAAGAACAACAAACATATTAAATTATCAGTTAAGCTTAGAATAGGAGAATCCAGCAGATATGCTACTTTAGAGTGAAAGACAAGAATTTAAAGATAGTAGCATACGTCATGAGAAACTTATTCTCATGCAAGAGACTATATGAAATTTCTGAGATAACGCAATAGTCTCAACATAATCAAGATAAAAGGGCTCCCCCTAAAGATATGCATCAAGTATTTGAATGAATTGAATGGATGCATTTACTTTGAAGACAAATAGAGAGAAGCATTATACATCTTGATCAAGGCTCATTAAATTTGCAATAAACAATTTGAGCCTAGTATTCTCAATATGAAAGGGTTTAGAATACTCACAACCACACCATAGATTGTTTTGTGGATCTTATTATCCAAGTAGGTGGTGTTGATCTTGATGTCTTCCTCTTTCATTTGAGAGTCCTCCCTTTGTAGTTGTTTCCTTTTTCCTTTCAAACTTATTGAAAATACTCAAGAAAGATGTTAATAGCACAAGGGAGTATATGAATGATTTCTTTTAGATAGGAAATAAGCATAATTAATCATCCATAGGTCACACAGACATGAAGTAAATTCCTTAATGTTAGTGCACATTAACAGAGAAGAGGAATGAGCACCCTTTTAATCATTTTTGATCAATCAAAGGAATTTTACTTCTTCATATTGAATTTATTATCACGACTTATAAGCGTATCAATATGAGAATGGATATAGCAAAGGCATGAATTAGATTCTAATGGACAAGCGCATTATGAAAATGATATTGAATGCATTCTTAGTTAATTTTGGTCCAATAAAGAATCTATTCCTCACAAGGGTAGAATATGATAATTTAGATTAAATACCCATTGAGTTGGAAACTAAACTTGATTAAGAAGATGAGTTCCCATACCTTTGCTTTTACCTTTCTTCCTTTGGGTGAAGAGCAACCCATGAGGCTTGTGCACTTTCTCTTTTGAATATTTAAAAATAGGCTCAAGAGATACGTTATTAGTAACACAAGCACTAGTTTCCATTTTTGTAATCATTTTTGGTAGGAAATGAAAAGATAGATTACTAAAGGCATGGAAACTTCAAAGCATGAACTAGATTATCCATAGATGATGTTATGCTCAATTTTAACTCATAAAACAAGCATGAACAATCTTTTAAGATTAAGGGAATAAATCTAATTCATGATATGGAAAGCGATAAATGTGAAAGAATCAAATCCAATTTTAAGCAAGTAGAAGTACATCAAAGATCATTGGATTGATTTTTCTTTTCATGTTAGATTACATGCTTTTCCAAAGAGAAACCTATTCTCTACAAGTGAGACTACTTGGGTTACTTAAATAAAATCAATAGTCTCACTATTCTAGTTATAGAGAGAGTTTTCCTTTTTCAAGTGTCCTAAGGATTTGAATTCCTTACATGACATTTTATTCCTTTAAGAACATGAAATATCTCTCTATATCTAGAATCATGGCAATAACAAGATAATTAGAGGAAGAATATGCCATGACATGTTAGCAATAAATTAAAGCATGTAGATTGCCATAGCATGGAAATGATGAATGTGCAATCTACCATATAAGAGGAGATTCTTCAAAGAATGGCAATATCAATTTAGAGACATTTGAAGCGCTACACATTTCTTATGTGACTACACAAGACACATAACATACTTGCACTTTAAAAGCATAGAGGTTACCATCCTTTGACTTTCCTCCATGTTGTAGGCCTTGATTTTTCCGTAAAAGATAATTCTTTATTTCCTACAACATCAATAATTCCCTCGAGATGATATGAGTTTAAGATGTAGTAGTTTGAAGAATAACCTTGGGTCAATCTCGGATATAGATCATTGAAGATTGATAGCTTGAGTTAATAATAATTGAATGAACTCTCTCAAGCACCCCAAAGCTTCATATCATCTCCTTCCCCTACAAAGCTTGTCAAGCATATTTTGGTACCCATCGCTTGATGGGTCCATCAAGGTTAGTCAACAAAGATCTAGGAACCCAAGAGTCCTTTGTGTTAGCACTTGGTAAACTCATTACCTTTCTAACACAAGTTGCAATTTTGGGTTGCCTAGTTATATGAGAATTAATTGACAAGCTAAGAGAGGGATTGTTACCAATGGGACAATCCTTGCATTGATGTCCCTTCTTTCGGCATGTGTAGCACAAGCGTTTTTCAAGTTTTGAAGTTTTCTTCTTTCCTTGTTTGTTGCTTGCTACATGGTTAGTAAAAACTTTCTTTTCTAACCCTATGCCTTTTTGTTTTAAATGGGGACAAGATCTAAGCAAGTGTCCCTTCTTGGAGCATTTAAAACAAAGTCTATTATCCTTGTTAATAATCAAGCCATTTTTAATGTAGGGACATGACCTAATCAAGTGCCCCTCTTCAAAGCATTCACTACACCTCTTAATGTGAAGTGTGGCTTGATCATTACCTTGGATGTTACCTTTTGTGGAGGCGTGGTTGAGTCTTTTGGAGGCGGTGTTGAATTTCATCTTTTGTTTCTTCCTCTTGGCAATCCTCAAATCCTTGACATTTTCTTCAAGGGATGTAGTGCATGCCACGGTTGTTCCCGTCTCAAGCTTCTTCACCATGTGATCACGGTTATCTTGAGAGGGTTGAGCAATGCCCTTCCCTTTAAGTTGTGTCAAGCTCATCTTTAGCCTCTCATTTTCTTCCTTGAGCTTTTGATATGTATCATCATTTGTTCCTGCAATTTCTAGCTCAAAAGAAGATGTGCTTGTTGACAAACAACAAGCATTAGCACATGGTAATATAGTATCAATTTGAATACATGTGCACGGGTGAGGTTGTTGAAATTTTAAGTTTTCTATCACAACCTCATGAGCAATGTTTAATATGATATGATCATCCATAAGATTTTCATGAGAACATAGGAGCATATCATATTTTTCTTGAAAAGCTAGATTTTCAATTTTTAGCTTTTCTACTTGGTCCATAAGCAAGGTATTCTTATTTACTAATTGAGCTATACAATGTAAAGCGTTATCTTGCTCAATTGAAATAGTTTCATACCTTTGGACCAAATCAACATGAGAGCACTTTAGCTCCTCATGTTCTTTAGTCAACTCGTCAAAGTGTAGCATTTTCATGGAGAGAACATCTTCTATCCTTTGACGAGCTTCGCTTTGCTCTCTCGCTCTTTCTAGAAGTTTGAGCATGACCGCCTTATCTTCTTGGCTTAGGCGAGCGTAGAGTTGCACAAAGCTTCTTTCTTCCTCCTCATCCTCATTTGTGCTTCCGCTATCATTTTCATTAGCCACACAACACATGTGGGAATCGAACTGGGAAGACAAACCTTTTGGAGAGGTGGATTCATCGTTTGGTCTCCACCGTTCATTTTCTTCTTCTTCCTTGCAAGGGTTAGTATCACAAAGACTAAAGGAAGTAGAAGCATCAAATGAACTATCATGTTTGGACTCATCAAATTTATTTTTAATTCTAGTCCAAATATCATGCGCATCATGGATAGATTCGTCATAGTTTGATATGAAGGCATGATAATCTTCTCTACTAAGAGAATTAGTTAAGATGTCAAAAGCTAGATAGTTTAAGCGAAAACATCTTTGATCCTCCTCGGAATTAATTTCTCCATTGAAATTAGAGGGAAAAATACTCTTGTCTATAATTTGTTCTAATCGTGGATCTATGGTTCTAAAAGCATTTATCACACTAGTAGACCATGAGTCATAATTAGAACAATCATCAAGTAATATTTCAAGAGTTACCTCTTTTCGAGTTACGTTCGATGGAGGAGTCTTCTTGTTCTTATGGGATCTTCTACGAGCCATCACTTCGAGTTGTTAGACTCAAGATGAAGTGCCTAGTTCTGATACCAATTGAAAGTCGCCTAGAGGGGGGGGGGTGAATAGGCGAAACCTGAAAATTAAAACTTTATCCCCCAACTAGATCCCTTGATTAGTGGTAAGAACAAGATATACAAATTTTGGAGAATATAAGCTAAGTTCTTGCTTTAAGAGAGAATTGCTAAATAATGCGGAAGTGATAAATCAATACAATTAGTAAGTTATAAAATAACAAAGCAAGAAGCCTTAGATGAGAAGAGCACTAGGACAAGTTCTTTCTTGCAACGAGTTGCTTCACTAAATGGGAATTTAACTTGAAGCAACTCTAAATGATATTAGCAAATAATGATGCAAGAGAACTTAGAGCAAGGGAAAACAAACAAATCACAAGCAATAAACACAATGGACACGGGTGATTTGTTTTACCGAGGTTCGGCCCTCGAAGGCCTAGTCCCCGTTGAGGAGTCCACTTAAGGACGGGTCTTTTTCAACCCTTTCCCTCTCTCCCCCGATCACACAAGGATCGGCGAGCTCTTCTTCTTCTCAAGGATCACTCTCGATCCCACAAGGACCACCACAATCTTTGGTGTCTCTTGCTAGCTTTTACAAGCCTCCAAAACTTTGGAGGAAGTTCGAATGGGAGTCAAAACTCCACGCGCAAATGAACACAAAGATGAAGCACACACTATCTCTCAATGAATCTCACAAGGCACTAGTGCTAAACTCAAATGAGTAGCTCTCTTTTGCTTGCTCTCTCTTTTGTGGCACTTGTGTTGGTTGTAGTGGTCTAAATCTTGTGTATAGGATGGATCAATGAATATATGTGGTTGGGAGGGCTTGAGTATGTCAACTAGATGACTTGGAATGTTGCTTGGACTCCCACCCCTTGAAGTGGCCGGTTGGGGTGGTATTTATAGCCACCATCCAATTTTGTAGCCGTTGGAGAGGCTGCTGGCGATGGGCGCACCGGACAGTCCGGTGCACACCGGACATGTCCGGTGCGCCAGCCACGTCATCCTATCCGTTGAGATTGGAGCTGGTCGACCGTTGGAGGCTTTGTCCCCATGTGGCACCGGACAGTCCGGTGCAGCACCGGACAGTCCGGTGCCCCTCTGACTTCTGCTCTGACACTCTGAATTCAACTGTACACTTTGCAGAGTCGACCGTTGCGCGCAGATGACCGTTGCTCCGCTGGCACACCGGACAGTCCGGTGTACACCGGACAGTCCGGTGAATTATAGCGGAGCGGCTGCTGCGCGAACCCGAGGCTGGCGAGTTCCTGAGGCCGACCTCCCATGGAGCACCGGACACTGTCCGGTGTACACCGGACAGTCCGGTGAATTATAGCGGAGTCGCCTCTGGGAATTTCCGAAGGTGGCGAGTTTGCGTTGGAGTCCTCTGGTGCACCGGACATGTCCGGTGGTGCACCGGACACTGTCCGGTGGCACACCGGACAGTCCGGTGCGCCAGACCAGAGGTGCCTTCGGTTGGCCCTTTGCTCTTTTGTTGAATCCAATTCTTGGTCTTTTTATTGGCTGAGTGTGAACCTTTAGCACCTGTATAACTTATACACTAGAGCAAACTAGTTAGTTCAATTGTTTGTGTTGGGCAATTCAACCACCAAAATTATATAGGAACTAGGTGTAAGCCTAATTCCCTTTCAGTGTTCACAGCTCGGGCGAAGTCGGGGTTTAGGTTGCGCCCGAAGAATGGATTCTCACGACGCTGTCTTGCGTCCTGCTCAGCCTGTTCCTGAGCTCGTCGGCGATCACGTCGTCGGGAGTTCCTTCGTTCTCTGAAGACGCGTTCTTCCGGAGTTTCCCCTACCTCCGAGACCTCGTCTCGCGAGACAGGCTGTTCCGGATTCCGCTCTCCGGCTGCGTGATGTCGTCGAACGTTCCTGCGCCGGTTCCTCCGTCGCCGGGATTCTCGTTGGGGCGGTTCTTCCCCGGGTACAGTCGGCTCGTCGTCGGAGATGCTGGGCGATTCCGCCCTTCCGATGAAGAGGATGTCGGGGTAGAACGGTGCTGCTGCCGTGGTGATCTTCTTTCGGAGAACCGGAGGTTGCACTCCTCCGGTATTTTCGGAGTTCGTTGGGGGAGATTCCTTTTTCGGCGGATCCGCGATACGGTGCAGAATTCCTTCTTCGTCCGCTACGAACGAGATTGTTCCGAAGCAGAACACAGATCCGGGACGCAGGGTGATCTTGCCGTAGAAGGAGATGGCCATTGAGCTAGCTTGGATTGTCGACACACCCCCTACCTGGCGCGCCAGCTGTCGGTGTTTTGGGTCCGACCGCACACCCGGGGTGGCCCCTCAAGGTGTTTTAGGAGTAGGACGGTGTCAACAACTGTAGCAAAATGGTTCGTGCTGATCGCACGAGGGACAATGGACGAGTTTTACAGGTTCGGGCCGCTTAGAGGTGCGTAATACCCTACGTCCTGATGAATATGTGTGGTGGATATGGTTACAAGAGATCTCTCTGGATTGAGGGTGCAGAGAGTTGGTGTGGATGGCTCAGTAATGGTCGATCGATCTGAAGGGGTGCCCCCTAGGCCTTATATACTCGACCGTGGGGCAGTACATGCGGATAAGATAACAATAAGTAGCTAAAAGATAGTGAACCTCCTGAGACTATCTTTACGTAATCCTCGCCGACTTATCCTCGCCTGGCTTCGTTGCATGGAGGCTCCAGCGCGGGAAAGTCGGATCTCCGTTGTGATCACTCGTTCGACGCTGTGGGCCGTCCGGGCATGCACCAATCCAGCCTCACGTCATTCTGCTTTGCTGGTTGTTTCTCCCCAGGCCCACGAAAGAATGACCTTACGATTTATTGGGCCCTTGGGCCTTTTCGTGAGGTCCTTTACTCTTTTAGTGGACCCGGGGGATATCTATCCCCCACAGGTACAACGCCATCATCGGAAGGCCGGGATTGGCCAAATTCATGGCCATTCCGCACTACACGTACATGATACTGAAGATGCCGGGACCACAAGGGATCATAACTGTGCGCGCCGACTTCCAAGGCGCCGCAGAGTGTTTCCGAGTGGCTATTCAAGCAGCCCTCACCACCAGGCCGTCGGCAGCCCCCTCCACGTTGGCGGACTCTAAGCCTGAGGAGGACCTCGCAGTACCGGCGAACGAAGCTCAGACCGCGACCTCTATGCGGCCGACTGAAGAAACCAAGAGAATCAACCTGGGGTTCGCTGATGAGCGCAAGACGGCTATCATCAGCTCCAGCTTGGGCGACAAATAGGAAAGCGCGCTCGTCCAGTTTTTGCAAGATAACCGAGACGTATTCGCATGGCAACCTGCGGATATGCCGGGAGTCCCGAGAGAACTGGCCGAGCACAAACTGAAGGTCTACCCCCAAGCAAGGCCGATCCGGCAAAAGCTGCGTCGCTTCACGCCCGACAAGTTATTCACGTCAGCTCTTATGTCCTCAGGAATAACTACGCCGGGTCTCCTCATCAGGATTCGCCCCGCCCGAATAACCTTGTCCATGGCCTTATCGCGCTGGGCCTTGAGAGTAGCAGCAGTCAGCTGAGTAGCCTCTAGCTCCTGGGCAATGGATTTCTTGGAAGTTCGGAGTTCTTTGATGGTGGCATCTTTTGCTGATATCAATTGCTTAAGGCGGGTCACTTCATCCGCAGATTCCTGCAGCTTACAACGTTGATTGTCCAGTTCCTGCATTGTAAAGCGGTGACTCCTCTCCAAGATTGACAGCGAATTGCTAGAATCTCGATACAACCTGTCAAGATTGTCACGAGAAGCAGCAAGGATACGTTTTTCTTCCTACAAGCACAAGTCAGTTCCTTTAGAAAACCAGGCTAATACTAGGAGCACAGCAAGGCAAAGCACAGTTCTGTACATCACCTTTTCAGAGTCGAGCCGAGCATGTAAAGAAGAACTCAAGGCATTGGCATCATCCAAGGCGGCAGAGACCTGACCCAGCTCAATCTGACCTTGAGAATACTTTTCCTCAAAATCAGTGCATCGCTGGGCCAGTTCAGCCTGATCTCGAGAATGTTTTTCCTCAAGAATCGCAATCTGCTGAGTCATTCCTAGCAAGAGGTAACCAAACAAAATGAAGTCAGAAGGTAAAACAGTCCACAACAAAGGCAGAGAAAGGAAAAAAGGGCACTAACCGGCGTTGGATGCCTCCAACTCAGATACACGACGATGAAGTAACATCGGATTCCAACACAAAAGAGATGAAGCCACTTCCGGGATAGAAACCCCCTGCGATCTCAGCCGGCCGGCCATCCAATCCACCAAAGCCTGACGAGAAAAAGCGGATGAACATAGTAACAACAGTTCATGCAGTGAAAAGAACGAGCTAAAATACAGCACAATACCTGGAGGTTGGAAAAGAGCGAAGGGATCCCCAAATCAGGAGAAATCAGCGGATAATCAGACGCGAAGCCACCACCCGAAGCAGTTTGCAACAGACCAGTAGGAATCAGCTCAGCGCCTTCAACAGAGTCAAATGCCCGATCAATGGGGACGTTGCTCTCTAAAGCGACCCCATGGTCTGAGGTTTGAGCTACCACCATGCAGCCAGAGCATGGAGGTGATCCCGCATGAACGTCCATGGAAGTGCAAGAAGGAGATCCTGCTTGGAGACCCTCGGGGGCTGGGTCATAGTTGGCACTGCCCACTTGAGCCGGATCATCCCCGGCAGCACCCTCGGGGGCTGGGCAGTGGCTTATGCTCCTCGCCTGAGCTAAGACGTCCCCGGCGACATCCACGGGGGCTGGACATGTGTCAACACCATCCTTCAGGTCCAGACTCTTCGCAGCGACCACCTCTAAGGTTGACGAACCTGTAGCCACTTCCGTGAGACCAGGACAATCCATGTCAGCATCCCGACCCTCGAGATCGCGCTCTAAGGTCGATGAGGCACGGGATGACCTCAAGCCGGCATCAGGCATGGCAGTGCAACCCTCCATCGCGTCATCATTCACTGGCTCTGACAACAATTCCTCCGGGATCATATCCTCAAGAGACTGATCAAAATCGGCCAGAGGCAGCTCTTGCAGACCAATGAGGGCAGACAAAGCAGGAGAAGGAACCCCGCTACTTCCACCGCTGGCGATGAACTGGCGACTGTTTTTCCGAGTTAAAGGAGCCTCATTCTCTTCCTCTTCATCTTCCACGGTGACAACGCAAGCAGCACAACCATTGGGATCAGTAGCAGTCTGGGTACACCCATTGGGATCAGCATCAATAAGTCCAGTTGCAGGCACTTCTTCAGTAGCAGGAACTGAGGTACCAGCGTCCTCATCAAAACTGGATACTCGCCGGAGACGTCTTCTTTTCTTCTTTTGCTCATCAGCAGAAGGCTCAGGCTGATTGGTTCGGCTAGGGCGTCTTGGGCGAGTACTGACAGGTTTCTGTACATCCAAAGTTGTATCAACCTCTGGAAGGGGCACCACCGCCAACATACCAGCAGGAGCAGCGTCGGAGGAATCCTCAGCTAGCAGATCAAGCATGTCATTTATGTCTGCATCATTAGGGTTCAGGGGCACCTCAAAATGGACCTGCCGTTCATCATCAGGAATCTCCCCAAGCGAAGCAACCAAAGTACTGACTTCTTCAGCAGAGGGTCGCACTCTAAGGCCCAAATTGCCATCAGTCACAGGCGGATTTGACACAAAAAGGGTGAAGGCTTTGGGAGGAGGCAGGTTCCAGGCTGAGTATGCCACTGGGGCACCAACATTTGACACCTTACCCCTGAGGATCATTTCAAGTCGGTTTACCAAGTCTACTGAAGGAATTCTCCTGTTGGTAACTCGAGTCGAGTCGGCTAGCCCTTGATACAAGTAAGCTGGGTGGGATCTATCCTTCAGTGGCTGAATGTTCTTAAAAACGAAGTCAGCAACCACAGCCTCAGCAGTCAGACCTCTCTCCTTCAACAGTCCAACTTCAGCTAGCAACACACCGGTTTCAGCTACCTCCTCGTCTGTGGGAGACTCGGTCCAGCTTGGGGTGCGAACATCCGGTTGTCTTCCCGACCGGGGGGGAAGAGAATTTCCATAATTGTCAACTATAAACCACTCCAGGCGCCATCCTTTAATGCTGTCTTTGAGAGGTATCTCGAGATACTCGGTCTTCCGCCCACGGCGCATCTCCAAACTGGCACCTCCGACCAACTGATGTTGCCCCCCGGCCATCCCAGGGCGGCAGTGATACAGATACTTCCATAAACCAAAATGCGGCAGCACGCCGAGATAAGCTTCGCAAAGATGAACGAAAATGGAGATTTGGAGAATGGAATTAGGGTTCAAGTGAGTCAGGTTGATGTGATAAAAATCAAGGAGGCCACGGAAAAAAGGAGATATGGGAAGGCCGAGGCCGCGAAGAAGGAAAGGAGTGTAAACTACTGACTCGTGGGTATCTTCGGTTGGGACAGTAGTCCCATGGCAAGCCCGCCAAGAACAGAGTTCCCGCGGAGAAAGAACCCCGATGGAGACAAGGCGGAAAAGCTCAGCTTCAGAAATTACAGACATGTGGTTACCTGCGAAAGGTAACTGGATGTTGGGGTCGATTGCGGGGATCACTGTGGCAGACGAGTTCACGGTTTTTCTCTTGGGCGCCATCTTGTTTCTCACTGGCGAAACAGAGTAGGAGGCGAGTGGCGGAGAAGATTCAGATGCGGAAATGCAAGAACTAGGGCACGGAAAGCAAAGGCGGCTAAAAGCGCAACTCTTATGGGATATTCTCGAGCCAGATACCCTTTCAAAAGTGCCCAGTCATCACCCGGCGGTCATTTCCGAAATCCCAGCATGCCACGTGGATATCCGACAATTATTTCCAAGAAACGCAGAAGCTGACTTTCAACCACTCGGCGTCGCATCTAAAACGCCGACCACGTGTTCAATCGCTCGGCGTTACCTCTAAAACGCCAACGCCGATTGTCAATCACTCGGCGTCGCATCTAAAACGCCGACCACGTGTTCAATCGCTCGGCGTTACCTCTAAAACGCCAACGCCGATTGTCAATCACTCGGCGTCGCCTCTAAAACGCCGACCACGTGTTCAATCGCTCGGCGTTACCTCTAAAACGCCGACGCCGATTGTCAATCACTCGGCGTTGCCTCTAAAACGCCGACCACGCGTTCAATCGCTCGGCGTTACCTCTAAAACGCCGACGCTGATTGTCAATCACTCGGCGTCGCCTTTAAAACGCCGACCACGTGTTCAGTCGCTCGGCGTTACCTCTAAAACGCCGAAGCCGACTTTCCATCGCTCGGCGTTGCCTCTAAAACGCCGACCACGCGTTCAATCGCTCGGCGTTACCTCTAAAACGCCGACGCCGATTGTCAATCACTCGGCGTCGCCTCTAAAACGCCGACCACGTGTTCAATCGCTCGGCGTTACCTCTAAAACGCCGAAGCCGACTTTCCATCGCTCGGCGTTACCTCTAAAACGCCGAAGCCGACTTTCAATCACTCGACGTCCTCTCTAAAAGCGCCGACCCCGTATTCTGTCGCTCGGCATTACTTCTAAAATGCCGAAACCGACCTTCTATCATTCGGCATTGCCTCTAAAACGCTGATCTTGTGTTCGATTGCTTGTTCAACATTCAGGAAAAACAACGACAAGTCATCGAAAAGGGGGGGATCAACGATAGTTCTTCATTAAAGGGGAGTTTACGAGTTTACAAACCAACTCTTCACGAGTTGGTACTTCCATACTACTACATTACATTACTACTACTACTACACTACGCTATACTACTCTACATTACTACTACATTAATCTAACTATACTAAACTATACTAGTATCTAAATAGGACCAGTGGCGCCTAGCCACTGGCCCTGCCCCTGCCGCCGCCGCCGCCCTTGGTGCTGCCTCTGCTGCCGCCGCCGTCGTCGTCCTTGCCGCCGCCTCTGGTGCTGCCCTTGCCGCCGCCGCTGCCCCCGCCGCCGTTGCTGCCGTCACCGTCGCCGTCACCACCGCCGTCGTCGTCGCCGTCGTCGTCGTCGTCATCCTCGTCCTCGCCGCCGTCCGAGTCCTCCTCATCCGAGGAGAACTCCGATTCATCCGAGCCCTCGAGCCCGGAGCGCTCGACGGCCCGGATGTACGTCTAGACTTCCGCGGCAATCCCCTGGGAGTCGTCTGAATCATCAGACGACGCCGGGGGAGAGACGGGAGCCGGAGACCCCTCGGACTCGGAGGAGAATTCCTCCTCCGAGTACTCCGAGTCGCCGAAGTCCTCCGATGGAGGAGTCGGCTCGCGCTTGCGTTTGTTGTTTTTGCCCATGGCAGAAGCAAGCGAGAAAGAAGAGAAGGAAGCAGTAAGGAATAAGCGAAGAGATGTGAAGAAACCGGAAGGGTAACAGCGTTATTTATAGAAGAGAAAGGCAACCGCTCACCTCCAACCGCGGTCACTGAACAGTCGCAAAGCATTCAATAAGCACTTCCACCCGTCTGGAGACACGTCAGGCGGCTGACGCCGTTTCATGCAACACTACACCCATTGGGACTCCAGTCAACAGCGCGGAGGATATGATTACACTCGCCGTCCCATCACATTACTACTCAGAAGCAGCCGGCTAAAACACTCAGCGTACCAAGCCGTCCCTTGCCCACACCCATTGGGGGGGACGCCCAGGAATTATCAGTACATTTTTCAAAGTTGTCACATCTATGCAGAGCAGGCAGTGAATGCCTCAAGACAAAAATGAGATATCAGCAAGAGTTAGAGGGAAGCCAAATATAGCCAGCAGAGTGCAAAATATGGTCGACAGACATGACCCGAAGACTAGACAGAGAACGTCCATCAAATGTCCAATCAGTCGCAGAGCAAATAAATTACACTACCTAGCAAGATACGGAGGGATTGCAAACTCGGCTGCAAAAGACAAAAATACTTGCTGACCTCGGCAGCCAAATACTGATGACATAATGCTGACCTCCAAAGCATAATGCAAACAATTTCACGCCAATTTCTACAAGCAAAAGGAAGACCTTCGAATGGATTATCCTTAAACAATCCATTTGAAGGTCGGGGGCTACACCCATTGGGTACACCTTCGGTGCACCCCATGGATGATCATTCCAAATCGAGATAATGCTGACTTCTAAGGCGTGAGGCAAGATTAAGAAGACTAACCCTTGACCAAGATGCAGGAGCGCGAATAGAGATAATTTCTGGGGAAGACCTTCGGGTAGATTGTTTTCTAAAATCTACCCAAAGGTCGGGGGCTACACCCATTGGGTGCACCTCCGGTGCACCCAATGAAGTTCAGAATCCAAGAAATTGAGATGCCGACCTCTAAGGCACAGGGACGAAAGCAAGCCTTGATCAGCGAGCGATCAAAACAGGAGAGGACAGCAGGAAGCCATCTTTCTTCAAATCACCTGCAAGTTGGACCTAGGATCTTCGGGTTGATTACCTCTAAATTAACCCAAAGATCGGGGGCTTGTGGGGGATAGATATCCCCCGGGTCCACTAAAAGAGTAAAGGACCTCACGAAAAGGCCCAAGGGCCCAATAAATCGTAAGGTCATTCTTTCGTGGGCCTGGGGAGAAACAACCAGCAAAGCAGAATGACGTGAGGCTGGATTGGTGCATGCCCGGACGGCCCACAGCGTCGAACGAGTGATCACAACGGAGATCCGACTTTCCCGCGCTGGAGCCTCCATGCAACGAAGCCAGGCGAGGATAAGTCGGCGAGGATTACGTAAAGATAGTCTCAGGAGGTTCACTATCTTTTAGCTACTTATTGTTATCTTATCCGCATGTACTGCCCCACAGTCGAGTATATAAGGCCTAGGGGGCACCCCTTCAGATCGATCGACCATTACTGAGCCATCCACACCAACTCTCTGCACCCTCAATCCAGAGAGATCTCTTGTAACCATATCCACCACACATATTCATCAGGACGTAGGGTATTACGCACCTCTAAGCGGCCCGAACCTGTAAAACTCGTCCATTGTCCCTCGTGCGATCAGCACGAACCATTTTGCTACAGTTGTTGACACCGTCCTACTCCTAAAAACACCTTGAGGGGCCACCCCGGGTGTGCGGTCGGACCCAAAACACCGACAGCTGGCGCGCCATAAATCCAAGAATGTGATCTATGGCAAGGAAACATATGTGTAGTGAGGTGTATGAGCCTCTGGTCGAAGATCAATGGTCTCCACCAGAAATCCAAGAATGTGATCTATGGCAAGGAAACATATGTGGGGTGAGGTGTATGAGCCTCTGGTCGATGATCAATGGACACACAACCCCCATTTTGCCGAAAATAGCCATGAATGACCATTTTCAATAATACCGAAGGCTAACACGTACGAGTTTTTAACCAAGAAATGGTTTCCACCAGAAATCCAAGAATGTAATCTATGGCAAGGAAACATATGTGGGGTGAGGTGTACGAGCCTCTGGTCGATGATAAATGGCCACACAACCCCCATTTTTGATGAAAATAGCCATGAGCGACCATTTTCAATAATACTAGAGGCTAACACCTACAGATTTTAGACCAAGAAATGGTCTCCACCAGAAATCCAAGAATGTGATCTATGGCAAGGAAACATATGTGGGGTGAGGTTTATGAGCCTCTAGTCGATGATAAATGGCCACACAACCCCCATTTTTTATGAAAATAGCCATGAGCGACCTTGAAAATAGCCATGAGCGACCATTTTCAATAATACTAGAGGCTACACCTACGGATTTTAGACCAAGAAATGGTCTCCACCATAAATCCAAGAATGTGATCTATGGCAAGGAAACATATGTGGTGAGGTGTATGAGCCTCTAGTCGATGATCAATGGCCACACAACCCCCATTTTTGTCGAAAATAGCCATGAATGACCATTTTCAAAAATACCGAAGGCTAACACATTCGGATTTTTGCCCAACAAATGGTCTCCACCAGAAATCCAAGAATGTGATCTATGGCAAGGAAACATATGTGTAGTGAGGTGTATGAGCCTCTGGTCGAAGATCAATGGTCTCCACCAGAAATCCAAGAATGTGATCTATGGCAAGGAAACATATGTGGGGTGAGGTGTATGAGCCTCTGGTCGATGATCAATGGCCACACAACCCCCATTTTGCCGAAAATAGCCATGAACGACCATTTTCAATAATACCGAAGGCTAACACGTACGAGTTTTTAACCAAGAAATGGTTTCCACCAGAAATCCAAGAATGTAATCTATGGCAAGGAAACATATGTGGGGTGAGGTGTACGAGCCTCTGGTCAATGATAAATGGCCACACAACCCCCATTTTTGATGAAAATAGCCATGAACGACCATTTTCAATAATATCGAAAGCTAACACCTATGGATTTTTGACCAACAAATGGTCTCCACCAGAAATCCAAGAATGTGATCTATGGCAAGGAAACATATGTGGGGTGAGGTGTATGAGCCTCTGGTCGACGATCAATGGCCACACAACCCTAATTTTTGTCGAAAATAGCCATGAACGACCATTTTCAATGACACTGAAGGCTAACACCTACGGATTTTTGACCAAGAAATGGTCTCCACCATAAATCCAAGAATGTGATCTATGGCAAGGAAACATATGTGTAGTGAGGTGTATGAGCCTTTGGTCGAAGATCAATGGTCTCCACCAGAAATCCAAGAATGTGATCTATGGCAAGGAAACATATGTGGGGTGAGGTGTATGAGCCTCTGGTCGATGATCAATGGCCACACAACCCCCATTTTGCCGAAAATAGCCATGAATGACCATTTTCAATAATACCGAAGGCTAACACGTACGAGTTTTTAACCAAGAAATGGTTTCCACCAGAAATCCAAGAATGTAATCTATGGCAAGGAAACATATGTGGGGTGAGGTGTACGAGCCTCTGGTCGATGATCAATGGCCACACAACCCCCATTTTTTATGAAAATAGCCATGAGCGACCATTTTCAATAATACTAGAGGCTAACACCTACGGATTTTAGACCAAGAAATGGTCTCCACCAGAAATCCAAGAATGTGATCTATGGCAAGGAAACATATGTGGGGTGAGGTGTATGAGCCTCTAGTCGATGATCAATGGCCACACAACCCCCATTTTTATGAAAATAGCCATGAGCGACCATTTTCAATAATACTAGAGGCTAAGACCTAAGGATTTTTCTAGTATTATTGAAAATGGTCGCTCATGGCTATTTTCAAGGTCGCTCATGTCTATTTTCATAAAAAATGGGGGTTGTGTGGCCATTTATCATCGACTAGAGGCTCATAAACCTCACCCCACATATGTTTCCTTGCCATAGATCACATTCTTGGATTTCTGGTGGAGACCATTTCTTGGTCAAAAATCCGTACGTGTTAGCCTTTGGTATTTTTGAAAATGGTCGTTCATGGCTTGGTCGATGATCAATGGCCACACAACCCCCATTTTTTATGAAAATAGCCATGAGCGACCATTTTCAATAATACTAGAGGCTAAGACCTACGGATTTTTGACCAAGAAATGGTCTCCACCAGAAATCCAAGAATGTGATCTATGGCAAGGAAACATATGTGGGGTGAGGTGTATGAGCGTCTGGTCGATGATCAATGGCCACACAACCCCCATTTTTTATGAAAATAGCCATGAACGACCATTTTCAATAATACCGAAGGCTAACACCCACGATTTTTTGACCAAGAAATGGTCTCCACCAGATAAACAAGAATGTGACCTGTGGCAAGGAAACATATGTGGGGTGAGGTGTATGAGCCTCTGGTCGATGATCAATGGCCACACAACCCCCATTTTTGTCGAAAATAGCCATGAACGACCATCTTCAATAATACCGAAGGCTAACACCTACGGATTTTTGACCAAGAAATGGTCTCCACCATAAATCCAAGAATGTGATCTATGGCAAGGAAACAAATGTGGGGTGAGGTGTATGAGCCTCTGGTCGATGATCAATGGACACACAACCCCCATTTTTGTCGAAAATAGCCATGAACGACCATTTTCAATAATATCGAAGGCTAACACCTACGGATTTTTGACCAAGAAATGGTCTCCACCAGAAATCCAAGAATGTGATCTACGACAAGGAAACATATGTGGGGTGAGGTGTATGAGCCTCTGGTCGACGATCAATGGCCACACAACCCCCATTTTGCCGAAAATAGCCATGAATGACCATTTTCAATGACACTGACGGCTAACACCTACGGATTTTTGACCAAGAAATGGTCTCCACCATAAATCCAAGATTGTGATCTATGGCAATAAAACATATGTGTAGTGAGGTGTATGAGCCTCTGGTTGAAGATAAATGGCCACACAACCCCCATTTTTGTCGAAAATAGCCATGAATAACCATTTTCAATAATACCGAAGGCTAACACATTCGGATTTTTGCCCAAGAAATGGTCTCCACCAGAAATCCAAGAATGTGTTCTGCGGCAAGAAAACATATGTGGGTGAGGTGTATGTGCCTCTGGTCGATGATCAATGGCCACAGAACCTCTATTTTGTAGAAAATAGCCATGAACGAAAATTTTCAATAATACTGTAGGCTAACACATACGGATTTTTGACCAAGAAATGGTCTCCACCAGAAATCCAAGAATGTGATCTACGACAAGGAAACATATGTGGGTGAGGTGTATGAGCCTCTAGTCGATGATCAATGGCCACACAACCCCCATTTTGTCGAAAATAGCCATGAACGACCACGACCATTTTCAATAATACTGAAGGCTAACACGTACGAATTTTTGACCAAGAAATGCTCTCCACTAGAAATCCAAGAATGTGATCTATGGCAAGGAAACATATGTGGGGTGAGGTGTACGAGCCTCTAGTTGATGATAAATGGCCACACAAACCCCATTTTTGATGCAAATAGCCATGTACGACCATTTTCAATAATACCGAAGGCTAACACCTACGCATTTTTGACCAACAAATGGTCTCCACCAGAAATCCAAGAATGTGGTCTATGGCAAGGAAACATATGTGGGGTGAGGTGTATGAGCCTTTGGTCGATGATCAATGGCCACACAACCCCCATTTTTGTCGAAAATAGCTATGAACGACCATTTTCAATAATACCGAAGGCTAACACCTACGGATTTTTGACCAAGAAATGGTCTCCACCAGAAATCTAAGAATGTGATCTATAGCAAGAAAACGTATGTGGGGTGAAGTGTACGAGCCTCTAGTCAATGATAAATGGCCACACAACCCCCATTTTTGTCGAAAATAGTGATCAACGACCATTTTCAATAATACCGAAGGCTAACACGTACGAGTTTTTAACCAAGAAATGGCATGAATGACCATTTTCAATAATACCGAAGGCTAACACCTACGGATTTTTGACCAAGAAATGGTCTCCACCAGAAATCCAAGAATGTGATCTATGCCAAGGAAACATATGTGGGGTGAGGTGTACGAGCCTCTGGTCGATGATCAATGGCCACACAACCCCCATTTTGCCGAAAATAGCCATGAACGACCATTTTCAATAATACCGAAGGCTAACACGTACGAGTTTTTGACCAAGAAATGGTCTCCACCAGAAATCCAAGAATGTGATCTATGGCAAGGAAACATATGTGGGGTGAGGTTTATGAGCCTCTAGTCGATGATAAATGGCCACACAACCCCCATTTTTTATGAAAATAGCCATGAGCGACCTTGAAAATAGCCATGAGCGACCATTTTCAATAATACCGAAGGCTAACACGTACGGATTTTTGACCAAGAAATGGTTTCCACCAGAAATCCAAGAATGTAATCTATGGCAAGGAAACATATGTGGGGTGAGGTTTATGAGCCTCTAGTCGATGATAAATGGCCACACAACCCCCATTTTTTATGAAAATAGCCATGAGCGACCTTGAAAATAGCCATGAGCGACCATTTTCAATAATACTAGAGGCTAACACCTACGGATTTTTGACCAAGAAATGGTCTCCACCAGAAATCCAAGAATGTGATCTATGGCAAGGAAACATATGTGGGGTGAGGTGTACGAGCCTCTGGTCGATGATCAATGGCCACAGAACCCCCATTTTGCCGAAAATAGCCATGAACGACCATTTTCAATAATACCGAAGGCTAACACGTACGAGTTTTTGACCAAGAAATGGTCTCCACCAGAAATCCAAGAATGTGATCTATGGCAAGGAAACATATCTGGGGTGAGGTTTATGAGCCTCTAGTCGATGATAAATGGCCACACAACCCCCATTTTTTATGAAAATAGCCATGAGCGACCTTGAAAATAGCCATGAGCGACCATTTTCAATAAAACTAGAGGCTAACACCTACGGATTTTAGACCAAGAAATGGTCTCCACCAGAAATCCAAGAATGTGATCTATGGCAAGGAAACATATGTGGGGTGAGGTGTATGAGCGTCTGGTCGATGATCAATGGCCACACAACCCCCATTTTGCCGAAAATAGCCATGAATGACCATTTTCAATAATACCGAAGGCTAACACGTACGAGTTTTTAACCAAGAAATGGTCTCCACCAGAAATCCAAGAATGTGATCTATGGAAAGGAAACATATGTGGGGTGAGGTGTACGAGCCTCTGGTCGATGATCAATGGCCACAGAACCCCCATTTTGCCGAAAATAGCCATGAACGACCATTTTCAATAATACCGAAGTATGTGGGGTGAGGTGTATGAGCCTCTGGTCGACGATCAATGGCCACACAACCCCCATTTTGCCGAAAATAGCCTTGAATGACCATTTTCAATAATACTAGAGGCTATGACCTACGGATTTTAGACCAAGAAATGGTCTCCACCAGAAATCCAATAATGTGATCTATGGCAAGGAAACATATGTGGGGTGAGGTGTATGAGCATCTGGTCGATGATCAATGGCCACACAACCCCCATTTTTGTCGAAAATAGCCATGAACGACCCTTTTCAAAAATACCGAAGGCTAACACCTACGGATTTTTGACCAAGAAATGGTCTCCACCAGAAATCCAAGAATGTGATCTATGGCAAGGAAACATATGTGGGGTGAGGTGTATGAGCCTCTGGTCGACGATCAATGGCCACACAACCCTAATTTTTGTCGAAAATAGCCATGAACGACCATTTTCAATGACACTGAAGGCTAACACCTACGGATTTTTGACCAAGAAATGGTCTCCACCAGAAATCCAAGAATGTGATCTATGGCAAGGAAACATATGTGGAGACCATTTCTTCGGTACTATCGATGATAAATGGCCACACAACCCCCATTTTTTATGAAAATAGCCATGAGCGACCATTTTCAATAATACTAGAGGCTAACACCTACGGATTTTAGACCAAGAAATGGTCTCCTCATCGACCAGAGGCTCATACACCTCACCCACATATGTTTCCTTGTCGTAGATCACATTCTTGGATTTCTGGTGGAGACCATTTCTTGGTCAAAAATCCGTAGGTGTTAGCCTTCGGTATTATTGAAAATGGTCGTTCATGGCTATTTTCGGCAAAAATGGGGGTTGTGTGGCCATTGATCATCGACCAGAGGCTCATACACCTCACCCCACATATGTTTCCTTGCCATAGATCACATTCTTGGATTTCTGGTGGAGACCATTTCTTGGTCAAAAATCTGTAGGTGTTAGCCTTCGGTATTATTGAAAATGGTCATTCATGGCTATTTTCGACAAAAATGGGGGTTGTGTGGCCATTGATCATCGACCAGAAGCTCATACACCTCACCCCACATATGTTTCCTTGCCATAGATCACATTCTTGGATTTCTGGTGGAGACCATTTCTTGGTCAAAAATCCATAGGTCTTAGCCTCTAATATTATTGAAAATGGTCGCTCATGGCTATTTTCATAAAAAATGGGGGTTGTGTGGCCATTTATCATCGACTAGAGGCTCATAAACCTCACCCCACATATGTTTCCTTGCCATAGATTACATTCTTGGATTTCTGGTGGAGACCATTTCTTGGTTAAAAATCCGTAGGTGTTAGCCTTCAGCCTCTGGTCGATGATCAATGGCCACACAACCCCCATTTTTGTCGAAAATAGCCATTACCGACCATTTTCAATAAAACCGAAGGCTAACACCTACGGATTTTTGACCAAGAAATGGTCTCCACCAGAAATCCAAGAATGTGATCTATGGCAAGGAAACATATGGGGTGAGGTGTATGAGCGTCTGGTCGATGATCAATGGCCACACAACCCCAATTTTTGTCGAAAATAGCCATGAACGACCATTTTCAATAACACCGAAGGCTAACACCTACGGATTTTTGACCAAGAAATGGTCTCCACCAGAAATCCAAGAATGTGATCTATGGCAATGAAACATATGTGGGGTGAGGTGTATGAGCCTCTGGTCGATGATCAATGGCCACACAACCCCCATTTTTGTCGAAAATAGCCATGAATGACCATTTTCAATAATACCGAAGGCTAACACGTACGAGTTTTTAACCAAGAAATGGCATGAATGACAATTTTCAATAATACCGAAGGCTAACACCTACGGATTTTTGACCAAGAAATGGTCTCCACCAGAAATCCAAGAATGTGATCTATGGCAAGGAAACATATGAGGGGTGAGGTGTACGAGCCTCTGGTCGATGATCAATGGCCACACAACCCCCATTTTGCCGAAAATAGCCATGAACGACCATTTTCAATAATACCGAAGGCTAACACGTACGAGTTTTTGACCAAGAAATGGTCTCCACCAGAAATCCAAGAATGTGATCTATGGCAAGGAAACATATGTGGGGTGAGGTATATGAGCCTCTAGTCGATGATAAATGGCCACACAACCCCCATTTTTTATGAAAATAGCCATGAGCGACCTTGAAAATAGCCATGAGCGACCATTTTCAATAATACCGAAGGCTAACACGTACGGATTTTTAACCAGGAAATGGTTTCCACCAGAAATCCAAGAATGTAATCTATGGCAAGGAAACATATGTGGGGTGAGGTTTATGAGCCTCTAGTCGATGATAAATGGCCACACAACCCCCATTTTTTATGAAAATAGCCATGAGCGACCTTGAAAATAGCCATGAGCGACCATTTTCAAAAATACTAGAGGCTAACACCTACGGATTTTTGACCAAGAAATGGTCTCCACCAGAAATCCAAGAATGTGATCTATGACAAGGAAACATATGTGGGGTGAGGTGTACGAGCCTCTGGTCGATGATCAATGGCCACAGAACCCCCATTTTGCCGAAAATAGCCATGAACGACCATTTTCAATAATACCGAAGGCTAACACGTACGAGTTTTTGACCAAGAAATGGTCTCCACCAGAAATCCAAGAATGTGATCTATGGCAAGGAAACATATGTGGGGTGAGGTTTATGAGCCTCTAGTCGATGATAAATGGCCACACAACCCCCATTTTTTATGAAAATAGCCATGAGCGACCTTGAAAATAGCCATGAGCGACCATTTTCAATAATACTAGAGGCTAACACCTACGGATTTTAGACCAAGAAATGGTCTCCACCAGAAATCCAAGAATGTGATCTATGGCAAGGAAACATATGTGGGGTGAGGTGTATGAGCGTCTGGTCGATGATCAATGGCCACACAACCCCCATTTTGCCGAAAATAGCCATGAATGACCATTTTCAATAATACCGAAGGCTAACACGTACGAGTTTTTACCAAGAAATGGTCTCCACCAGAAATCCAAGAATGTGATCTATGGAAAGGAAACATATGTGGGGTGAGGTGTACGAGCCTCTGGTCGATGATCAATGGCCACAGAACCCCCATTTTGCCGAAAATAGCCATGAACGACCATTTTCAATAATACCGAAGTATGTGGGGTGAGGTGTATGAGCCTCTGGTCGACGATCAATGGCCACACAACCCCCATTTTGCCGAAAATAGCCATGAATGACCATTTTCAATAATACTAGAGGCTAAGACCTACGGATTTTAGACCAAGAAATGGTCTCCACCAGAAATCCAAGAATGTGATCTATGGCAAGGAAACATATGTGGGGTGAGGTGTATGAGCGTCTGGTCGATGATCAATGGCCACACAACCCCCATTTTTGTCGAAAATAGCCATGAACGACCATTTTCAAAAATACCGAAGGCTAACACCTACGGATTTTTGACCAAGAAATGGTCTCCACCAGAAATCCAAGAATGTGATCTATGGCAAGGAAACATATGTGGGGTGAGGTGTATGAGCCTCTGGTCGACGATCAATGGCCACACAACCCTATTTTTTGTCGAAAATAGCCATGAACGACCATTTTCAATGACACTGAAGGCTAACACCTACGGATTTTTGTCCAAGAAATGGTCTCCACCAGAAATCCAAGAATGTGATCTATGGCAAGGAAACATATGTGGAGACCATTTCTTCGGTACTATCGATGATAAATGGCCACACAACCCCCATTTTTTATGAAAATAGCCATGAGCGACCTTGAAAATAGCCATGAGCGACCATTTTCAATAATACTAGAGGCTAACACCTACGGATTTTAGACCAAGAAATGGTCTCCTCATCGACCAGAGGCTCATACCCCTCACCCCACATATGTTTGCTTGTCGTAGATCACATTCTTGGATTTCTGGTGGAGACCATTTCTTGGTCAAAAATCCGTAGGTGTTAGCCTTCGGTATTATTGAAAATGGTCGTTCATGGCTATTTTCGGCAAAAATGGGGGTTGTGTGGCCATTGATCATCGACCAGAGGCTAATACACCTCACCCCACATATGTTTCCTTGCCATAGATCACATTCTTGGATTTCTGGTGGAGACCATTTCTTGGTCAAAAATCCGTAGGTGTTAGCCTTCGGTATTATTGAAAATGGTCATTCATGGCTATTTTCGACAAAAATGGGGGTTGTGTGGCCATTGATCATCGACCAGAGGCTCATACACCTCACCCCACATATGTTTCCTTGCCATAGATCACATTCTTGGATTTCTGGTGGAGACCATTTCTTGGTCAAAAATCCGTAGGTCTTAGCCTCTAATATTATTGAAAATGGTCGCTCATGGCTATTTTCATAAAAAATGGGGGTTGTGTGGCCATTTATCATCGACTAGAGGCTCATAAACCTCACCCCACATATGTTTCCTTGCCATAGATTACATTCTTGGATTTCTGGTGGAGACCATTTCTTGGTTAAAAATCCGTAGGTGTTAGCCTTCAGCCTCTGGTCGATGATCAATGGCCACACAACCCCCATTTTTGTCGAAAATAGCCATGAGCGACCATTTTCAATAATACCGAAGGCTAACACCTACGGATTTTTGACCAAGAAATGGTCTCCACCAGAAATCCAAGAATGTGATCTATGGCAAGGAAACATATGTGGGGTGAGGTGTATGAGCGTCTGGTCGATGATCAATGGCCACACAACCCCCATTTTTGTCGAAAATAGCCATGAACGACCATTTTCAATAATACCGAAGGCTAACACCTACGGATTTTTGACCAAGAAATGGTCTCCACCAGAAATCCAAGAATGTGATCTATGGCAAGGAATCATATGTGGGGTGAGGTGTATGAGCGTCTGGTCGATGATCAATGGCCACACAACCCCCATTTTTGTCGAAAATAGCCATGAACGACCATTTTCAATAATACCGAAGGCTAACACCTACGGATTTTTGACCAAGAAATGATCTCCACCAGAAATCCAAGAATGTGATCTACGACAAGGAAACATATGTGGGGTGAGGTGTATGAGCCTCTGGTCGACGATCAATGGCCACACAACCCCCATTTTGCCGAAAATAGCCATGAATGACCATTTTCAATAATACCGAAGGCTAACACGTACGAGTTCTTAACCAAGAAATGGTTTCCACCAGAAATCCAAGAATGTAATCTATGGCAAGGAAACATATGTGGGGTGAGTTTTATGAGCCTCTAGTCGATGATAAATGGCCACACAACCCCCATTTTTGATGAAAATAGCCATGAACGACCATTTTCAATAATATCGAAAGCTAACACCTACGAATTTTTGACCAACAAATGGTCTCCACCAGAAATCCAAGAATGTGGTCTATGGCAAGGAAACATATGTGGGGTGAGGTGTATGAGCCATTGGTCGATGATCAATGGCCACACAACCCCCATTTTTGTCGAAAATAGCCATGAACGACCATTTTCAATAGATTACATTCTTGGATTTCTGGTGGAGACCATTTCTTGGTTAAAAACTCGTACGTGTTAGCCTTCGGTATTATTGAAAATGGTCATTCAAGGCTATTTTCGGCAAAATTGGGGTTGTGTGGCCATTGATCGTCGACCAGAGGCTCATACACCTCACCCCACATATGTTTCCTTGTCGTAGATCACATTCTTGGATTTCTGGTGGAGACCATTTCTTGGTCAAAAATCCGTAGGTGTTAGCCTTCGGTATTATTGAAAATGGTCGTTCATGATTTTTGACCAAGAAATGGTCTCCACCAGAAATCCAAGAATGTGATCTATGGCAAGGAAACATATGTGGGGTGAGGTGTATGAGCCTCTGGTCGATGATCAATGGCCACACAACCCCCATTTTTGTCGACAATAGCCATGAATGACCATTTTCAATAATACCAAAGGCTAACACGTACGAGTTTTTAACCAAGAAATGGTCTCCACCAGAAATCCAAGAATGTAATCTATTGAAAATGGTTGTTCATGGCTATTTTCGACAAAAATGGGGGTTGTGTGGCCATTGATCATCGACCAAAGGCTCATACACCTCACCCCACATATGTTTCCTTGCCATAGACCACATTCTTGGATTTCTGGTGGAGACCATTTGTTGGTCAAAAATCTGTAGGTGTTAGCTTTCGATATTATTGAAAATGGTCGTTCATGGCTATTTTCGACAAAAATGGGGGTTGTGTGGCCATTGATCATCGACCAGAGGCTCATACACCTCACCCCACATATGTTTCCTTGCCATAGATCACATTCTTGGATTTCTGGTGGAGACCATTTCTTGGTAAAAAATCCGTAGGTGTTAGCCTTCGGTATTATTGAAAATGGTCGTTCATGGCTATTTTCGACAAAAATGTGGGTTGTGTGGCCATTGATCATCGACCAGACGCTCATACACCTCACCCCACATATGTTTCCTTGCCATAGATCACATTCTTGGATTTCTGGTGGAGACCATTTCTTGGTCTAAAATCCGTAGGTGTTAGCCTCTAGTATTATTGAAAATGGTCGCTCATGGCTATTTTCAAGGTCGCTCATGGCTATTTTCATAAAAAATGGGGGTTGTGTGGCCATTTATCATCGATAGTACCGAAGAAATGGTCTCCACATATGTTTCCTTGCCATAGATCACATTCTTGGATTTCTGGTGGAGACCATTTCTTGTCAAAAATCCGTAGGTGTTAGCATTCAGTGTCATTGAAAATGGTCGTTCATGGCTATTTTCGACAAAAATTAGGGTTGTGTGGCCATTGATCGTCGACCAGAGGCTCATACACCTCACACCACATATGTTTCCTTGCCATAGATCACATTCTTGGATTTCTGGTGGAGATCATTTCTTGGTCAAAAATCCGTAGGTGTTAGCCTTCGGTATTATTGAAAATGGTCGTTCATGGCTATTTTCGACAAAAATGGGGGTTGTGTGGCCATTGATCATCGACCAGACGCTCATACACCTCACCCCACATATGTTTCCTTGCCATAGATCACATTATTGGATTTCTGGTGGAGATCATTTCTTGGTCAAAAATCCGTAGGTGTTAGCCTTCGGTATTATTGAAAATGGTCGTTCATGGCTATTTTCGACAAAAATGGGGGTTGTGTGGCCATTGATCATCGACCAGACGCTCATACACCTCACCACACATATGTTTCCTTGCCATAGATCACATTCTAGGATTTCTGGTGGAGATCATTTCTTGGTCAAAAATCCGTAGGTGTTAGCCTTCGGTATTATTGAAAATGGTCGTTCATGGCTATTTTCGACAAAAATGGGGGTTGTGTGGCCATTGATCATCGACCAGACGCTCATACACCTCACCCCACATATGTTTCCTTGCCATAGATCACATTCTTGGATTTCTGGTGGAGACCATTTCTTGGTCAAAAATCCGTAGGTCTTAGCCTCTAATATTATTGAAAATGGTCGCTCATGGCTATTTTCATAAAAAATGGGGGTTGTGTGGTCATTTATCATCGATAGTACCGAAGAAATGGTCTCCACATATGTTTCCTTGCCATAGATCACATTCTTGGATTTCTGGTGGAGACCATTTCTTGGTCAAAAATCCGTAGGTGTTAGCCTTCAGTGTCATTGAAAATGGTCGTTCATGGCTATTTTCGACAAAAATTAGGGTTGTGTGGCCATTGATCGTCGACCAGAGGCTCATACACCTCACCCCACATATGTTTCCTTGCCATAGATCACATTCTTGGATTTCTGGTGGAGACCATTTCTTGGTCAAAAATCCGTAGGTGTTAGCCTTCGGTATTTTTGAAAATGGTCGTTCATGGCTATTTTCGACAAAAATGGGGGTTGTGTGGCCATTTATCATCGACTAGAGGCTCATACACCTCACCCCACATATGTTTCCTTGCCATAGATCGCATTCTTGGATTTGTGGTGGAGACCATTTCTTGGTCAAAAATCCGTAGGTGTTAGCCTTCAGTATTATTGAAAATGGTCGTTCATGGCTATTTTCGACAAAAATGGGGGTTGTGTGGCCATTGATCATCGACCAGACGCTCATACACCTCACCCCACATATGTTTCCTTGCCATAGATCACATTCTTGGATTTCTCGTGGAGACCATTCTTGGTCAAAAATCCGTAGGTGTTAGCCTTCAGTATTATTGAAAATGGACGTTCATGGCTATTTTCGACAAAAATGGGGGTTGTGTGGCCATTTATCATCTACTAGAGGCTCATAAACCTCACCCCACATATGTTTCCTTGCCATAGATCACATTCTTGGATTTCTGGTGGAGACCATTTCTTGGTCTAAAATCCGTAGGTGTTAGCCTTCGGTATTATTGAAAATGGTCGTTCATGGCTATTTTCGACAAAATGGGGGTTGTGTGGCAATTGATCATCGACCAGACGCTCATACACCCATTTTTTATGAAAATAGCCATGAGCGACCTTGAAAATAGCCATGAGCGACCATTTTCAATAATACTAGAGGCTAACACCTACGGATTTTAGACCAAGAAATGGTCTCCACCAGAAATCCAAGAATGTGATCTATGGCAAGGAAACATATGTGGGGTGAGGTGTACGAGCCTCTGGTCGATGATCAATGGCCACACAACCCCCATTTTGCCGAAAATAGCCATGAACGACCATTTTCAATAATACCGAAGGCTAACACGTACGAGTTTTTAACCAAGAAATGGTCTCCACCAGAAATCCAAGAATGTGATCTATGGCAAGGAAACATATGTGGGGTGAGGTGTATGAGCCTCTGGTCGATGATCAATGGCCACACAACCCCCATTTTTGTCGAAAATAGCCATGAACGACCATTTTCAATAATACCGAAGGCTAACACCTACGGATTTTTGACCAAGAAATGGTCTCCGCCAGAAATCCAAGAATGTAATCTATGGCAAGGAAACATATGTGGGGTGAGGTGTATGAGCCTCTAGTCGATGATAAATAGCCACACAACCCCCATTTTTGTCGAAAATAGCCATGAACGACCATTTTCAAAAATACCGAAGGCTAACACCTACGGATTTTTGACCAAGAAATGGTCTCCACCAGAAATCCAAGAATGTGATCTATGGCAAGGAAACATATGTGGGGTGAGGTGTATGAGCCTCTGGTCGATGATCAATGGCCACACAACCCTAATTTTTGTCGAAAATAGCCATGAACGACCATTTTCAATGACACTGAAGGCTAACACCTACGGATTTTTGACCAAGAAATGGTCTCCACCAGAAATCCAAGAATGTGATCTATGTCAAGGAAACATATGTGGGGTGAGGTGTATGAGCCTCTAGTCGATGATAAATGGCCACACAACCCCCATTTTTTATGAAAATAGCCATGAGCGACCTTGAAAATAGCCATGGGCGACCATTTTCAATAATACTAGAGGCTAACACATACAAATTTTAGACCAAGAAATGGTCTCCACCAGAAATCCAAGAATGTGATCTATGGTATTGTAAATGGTCATTCTATGGCAAGGAAACATATGTGGGGTGAGGTGTACGAGCCTCTGGTCGATGATCAATGGCCACACAACCCCCATTTTGCCGAAAATAGCCATGAATGACCATTTTCAATAATACCGAAGGCTAACACCTACGGATTTTTGACCAAGAAATGGGGGTTGTGTGGCCATTGATCATCGACCAGACGCTCATACACCTCACCCCACATATGTTTCCTTGCCATAGATCACATTCTTGGATTTCTGGTGGAGACCATTTCTTGGTCAAAAATCCGTAGGTGTTAGCCTTCGGTATTATTGTAAATGGTCATTCATGGCTATTTTCGACAAAAATGGGGGTTGTGTGGCCATTGATCATCGACCAGACGCTCATACACCTCACCCCACATATGTTTCCTTGCCATAGATCACATTCTTGGATTTCTGGTGGAGACCATTTCTTGGTCTAAAATCCGTAGGTGTTAGCCTCTAGTATTATTGAAAATGGTCGCTCATGGCTATTTTCAAGGTCGCTCATGGCTATTTTCATAAAAATGGGGGTTGTGTGGCCATTGATCATACACCAGAGCCTCGTACACCTCACCCCACATATGTTTCCTTGCCATAGGTCACATTCTTGTTTTTCTGGTGGAGACCATTTCTTGGTCAAAAAATCGTAGGTGTTAGCCTTCGGTGTTATTGAAAATGGTCGTTCATGGCTATTTTCATAAAAAATGGGGGTTGTGTGGCCATTGATCATCGACCAGATGCTCATACACCTCACCCCACATATGTTTCCTTGCCATAGATCACATTCTTAGATTTCTGGTGGAGACCATTTCTTGGTCAAAAATCCGTAGGTGTTAGCCTTCGGTATTATTGAAAATGGTCGTTCATGGCTATTTTCGACAAAAATGGGGGTTGTGTGGCCATTGATCTTCGACCAGAGGCTCATACACCTCACCCCACATATGTTTCCTTGCCATAGATCACATTCTTGGATTTCTGGTGGAGACCATTTCTTGGTCAAAAATCCGTAGGTGTTAGCCTTCGATATTATTGAAAATGGTCGTTCATGGCTATTTTCGACAAAAATGGGGGTTGTGTGGCCATTGATCATCGACCAGAGGCTCGTACACCTCACTACACATATGTTTCCTTGCCATAGATCACATTCTTGGATTTCTGGTGGAGACCATTTCTTGGTTAAAAACTCGTACGTGTTAGCCTTCGGTATTATTGAAAATAGTCGTTCATGGCTATTTTCGGCAAAATGGGGGTTCTGTGGCCATTGATCATCGACCAGAGGATCGTACACCTCACCCCACATATGTTTCCTTGCCATAGATCACATTCTTGGATTTCTGGTGGAGACCATTTCTTGGTCAAAAATCCGTAGGTGTTAGCCTTTGGTATTTTTGAAAATGGTCGTTCATGGCTATTTTCATAAAAAATGGGGGTTGTGTGGCCATTGATCATCGACCAGAGGCTCATACACCTCACCCCACATATGTTTCCTTGCCATAGATCACATTCTTGGATTTCTGGTGGAGACCATTTCTTGGTCAAAAATCCGTACGTGTTAGCCTCTAGTATTATTGAAAATGGTCGCTCATGGCTATTTTCAAGGTCGCTCATGGCTATTTTCATAAAAAATGGGGGTTGTGTGGCCATTGATCATCGACCAGAGGCTCATACACCTCACCCCACATATGTTTCCTTGCCATAGATCACATTCTTGGATTTCTGGTGGAGACCATTTCTTGGTCAAAAATCCGTAGGTGTTAGCCTTCGGTATTATTGAAAATGGTCGTTCATGGCTATTTTCGACAAAAATGGGGGTTGTGTGGCCATTTATCATCGACTAGAGGCTCATAAATCTCACCCCACATATGTTTCCTTGCCATAGATTACATTCTTGGATTTCTGGTGGAAACCATTTCTTGGTTAAAAACTCGTACGTGTTAGCCTTCGGTGTTATTGAAAATGGTCGTTCATGGCCATTTTCAAGGTCGCTCATGGCTATTTTCATAAAAAATGGGTGTATGAGCGTCTGGTCGATGATCAATTGCCACACAACCCCCATTTTGTCGAAAATAGCCATGAACGACCATTTTCAATAATACCGAAGGCTAACACGTACGAGTTTTTAACCAAGAAATGGTTTCCACCAGAAATCCAAGAATGTAATCGATGGCAAGGAAACATATGTGGGGTGAGATTTATGAGCCTCTAGTCGATGATAAATGGCCACACAACCCCCATTTTTGTCGAAAATAGCCATGAACGACCATTTTCAATAATACCGAAGGCTAACACCTACGGATTTTTGACCAAGAATGGTCTCCACGAGAAATCCAAGAATGTGATCTATGGCAAGGAAACATATGTGGGGTGAGGTTTATGAGCCTCTGGTCGATGATCAATGGCCACACAACCCCCATTTTTTATGAAAATAGCCATGAGCGACCTTGAAAATAGCCATGAGCGACCATTTTCAATAATACTAGAGGCTAACACGTACGGATTTATGACCAAGAAATGGTCTCCACCAGAAATCCAAGAATGTGATCTATGGCAAGGAAACATATGTGGGGTGAGGTGTATGAGCCTCTGGTCGAAGATCAATGGCCACACAACCCCCATTTTTGTCGAAAATAGCCATGAACTACCATTTTCAATAATACCAAAGGCTAACACCTACGGATTTTTGACCAAGAAATGGTCTCCACCAGAAATCCAAGAATGTGATCTATGGCAAGGAAACATATGTGGGGTGAGGTGTATGAGCGTCTGGTCGATGATCAATGGCCACACAACCCCCATTTTTTATGAAAATAGCCATGAACGACCATTTTCAATAATACCGAAGGCTAACACCTACGATTTTTTGACCAAGAAATGGTCTCCACCAGAAAAACAAGAATGTGACCTATGGCAAGGAAACATATGTGGGGTGAGGTGTACGAGGCTCTGGTGTATGATCAATGGCCACACAACCCCCATTTTTATGAAAATAGCCATGAGCGACCTTGAAAATAGCCATGAGCGACCATTTTCAATAATACTAGAGGCTAACACCTACGGATTTTAGACCAAGAAATGGTCTCCACCAGAAATCCAAGAATGTGATCTATGGCAAGGAAACATATGTGGGGTGAGGTGTATGAGCGTCTGGTCGATGATCAATGGCCACACAACCCCCATTTTTGTCAAAAATAGCCATGAACGACCATTTTCAATAATATTAGAGGCTAAGACCTACAGATTTTTTACCAAGATTGCCATAGATCACATTCTTGGATTTCTGGTGGAGACCATTTCTTGGTCTAAAATCCGTAGGTGTTAGCCTCTAGTATTATTGAAAATGGTCGCTCATGGCTATTTTCAAGGTCGCTCATGGCTATTTTCATAAAAAATGGGGGTTGTGTGGCCACCTCACTACACATATGTGGGGTGAGGTGTACGAGCCTCTGGTCGATGATCAATGGCCACACAACCCCAATTTTGCCGAAAATAGCCATGAACGACCATTTTCAATAATACCGAAGGCTAACACCTACGGATTTTTGACCAAGAAATGGTTTCCACCAGAAATCCAAGAATGTGATCTATGGCAAGGAAACATATGTGGGGTGAGGTGTATGAGCCTCTGGTCGATGATCAATGGCCACACAACCCCCATTTTTGTCGAAAATAGCCATGAACGACCATTTTCAATAATATCGAAGGCTAACACCTACGAATTTTTGACCAAGAAATGGTCTCCACCAGAAATCCAAGAATGTGATCTACGACAAGGAAACATATGTGGGGTGAGGTGTATGAGCCTCTGGTCGACGATCAATGGCCACACAACCCCCATTTTGCCGAAAATAGCCATGAATGACCATTTTCAATAATA